>JAQQSV010000568.1:58032-116163 GCA_028646515.1 Pseudochirops corinnae
AATTTCCAATGAATCATTGAAGTAATAGGGGAGAGACAGAGAGAAATAGGGAGACAGAGAGAGACCCAGAGAGGCAGAGACCGAGACAGAGACAAAGAGAGGGAGGGAGGGAGAGAGACAAAGAGAGTGAGGGAGAGAAAGAGAGTGAGATAGAAAGAGAGAGACAGAGAGAGAGAGAGAGCACTCATTTTTCTCTGTTGCTTTATCTTAGCAAAACGAGTCAGTCCTATAGTCATATCACTGGCTCTGTGTTCTCTACCCTTTACTCAGGCCAACAGAAAGATGGTCATCTTGTTACCCCCATACCTTTCTCAGCCATCAGGTGCCCCCCAATCCCAAACTACTTGATGTGTGCTGGAAATCAGAAGTCATCATAAAGGGAAGGACCATGCAGTCCCTGAAGCCCTGTGTTTCTAAAAGTCCCTGAGCCCAAGAACCTCAAATATAAGTATCTTCAAACTATAACACAAGTTTCCAGGGAGAACTGAAAAAAAAACATTTTTGAGAGGTGGGAAGCTAGCTCTGATTTCTGTATCTAGGTTTGCTCTATTTCTGACACTGAATGAATATGCTATGTGTGCTGACAATGCCCAGTTCATCAACATTTCATGTTCTAAAAAACCTTTTGCTAGGTCAGTCAGCTTATAATGTCCACATTGGATTTTATTAGGAAAAAGTAACCTAATAGTATGTTCTGAGATGTTGGCTCAAGAATCTTTGGACCCTAGAAGACATGATTGTTTGAGGTAAGACAGCTTCATGGCCTACATCGAGTATTAAAACTGCTGGAATTGAGAACCTCCTAGATTATATTAAAATGATAAGGCCTGGAGGAATGCATATAGAAAGATCTATTACAACTCTTATATTTTACCTAATGGGAAACTGACTCACAGAGTGGATAAGTGATCTGTTTAAGGATTCATAGGTGGTAAGAGGAAGAGCCAGGATTAGAATCTGGGAGTTCTGATGCTAAAGTCAGTCCTTGCAAATATACTTGTCTTTCTGGTCAATGTTGACTAAGTGCATCAGAAGTATTACCCACTAGTGAAATGAAAAACCCAGACACACTCAATTCAATTTAGCAAACATTTTTTAAGTACCTACTGAGAGCAACTCGGTGGCTCAGTAGATAAGAATACTGGACTTAAAAAGATCTGCATTCAATTCCAGCAGCAGACACTCACTAGCTCTGTGACCTTGGACAAGTTACTTATCCTCTATCTCAGTGGTTCGCAACTTTCTAATGCTGCAACCCTTTAATACTTGTTTGTGGGCGTATTTGCATGTGGGCTGACTTGCCTGGAGACAGATAGAGGAACAGTATCTCGGTTCCTAAGACCATCGGAAATATGTGTTTTCCGATGGTCTTAGGTGACCCCTGTGACCCCTGTGAAAGGGTTGTTCAACCCCCAAAGGGCTCACGACACACAAGTTGAGAACCACTGCTCTATCTGCTTAAGTCTCCTGAACTATAAAATGGGATAATAATATCTCCCAGAGCTGTTGTGAGGATCAAATCAAATATATTCGTAAAGTGTTTAGTACGATGCCCTGCACATAGTGGGTGCTATGTGAAAATGCTAGTTATTATTGACATTGGCATTATTGTTACCATTAATGCTATGTTCAAGGCACTCTACTTGGTACAAAGACAAAAAGAAAACTGATCTGGAATTTGCATTTTACTGGAAGAATACAACAAAACACCAAATTAGGCAGAGACTGTTTTTCGTTTGTTTGTTTGCCCTTCTTTTTATCCTGAGCACTTAACACAATAACTAGCACATAGTAGGTGTTTAATAAATCTTGTTGACTTGACTTTGAACACTGGTTCCAACACTGCCTTGCTTGGCCCTTCATTAGACTGAGAATTTCTCATGAGCAGAGACTATTTATTTGTTTCTCTTTATATCCCTAGGGCTTAGCATAGTGCTTCGCACATGGCAAGTCCTTAATATAATGCTGCTTGACTGTCCCATGTGACTGCAGCTGTTTTTTCATGTGGAAAACACTAACAGAGAACAAAAAGCTGTCTACGGTTAGACTTCACGTAGGAGATCAAGGTGGAGATGGGATTAGTCAAAAACACAAGAGATCAAAAGGAAATAGGGTTGTTCACCATACTAAGTGAATCAATCAAGCCAGTTGTGTGTGCATCTGTATCTATGTGTGTCTGAGTGTGTATGTGTGTGTATTCAAAACACTCTGGAATTTGCTCCATCCTTTCCCGTTTTGCTCTTTGGATGCCCAAGAGTGCCAGTCAGCTCCTGCATGGCTGACTCACATTGATAAGGTTTGGGCATAACTTCTTGCCTCTGGGTCCCACCTATTTGCTACCTGAGTACTGAACCTTGAATGCTGAATTTTGTGTCACCAGATCTTTGTTTCAATCTTGACTCAGTGATGCCCTAATTAGAATGAATCCCCTGAAGTGGTTGCATGGATTCTAACTTATACTATCTGAAGTTTTAATTATGAAAATATGGTGATTGGTTTCAGCCCAATGGAAACATGCAGTACAATTATGAATAATGAAACCACTTCAGGGGTACAAATTTATGCTAATAGGGACCTTTGTGAACTTAAATATGTCACTTAACATCTTTGGGCTTTGTCACCTAATCTATAAAAATGAAATGGTTGGATTTGAAAATTTGGAAGTTCCCCTCCAGCTCTAAACCTATGATTTTATGATAAGAACTGACTATTCCCTCATATAACCTCTACTTGCTTCTGGCTCCTCACCACCAGACCTGTGAATCATCCTGGCCTCATCCAGATCAGGTTACCCTGCCAATACCACCATCCATTCAATGGGGTTCTCCATGGCCCAACCTCTTGGCATGGCTTGGCCTTGACCCTCTGCTGGATAGGACCAAGGGGAACATTACAAGGTGGCATAATATGGTGGGGAAAACAAACAAAGAAAAAATTGAGTTTGTTGGGTTTGGAGCCAAGGAACCAACCTGAATTCTAGTTTTGGCTCTTCTACTTTCAAATGGTTTGACTGGGTGAGTCCTTTTAATTTCATTGAAGTTCAGATATTTCATTTTGAACATGAGGATAATATTTATATCTACATCACAAGCTTACTCTGAGGAAAATGTTTTTAAATATTAAAATCCGAATGAAGCATGAATCACTTTCCTAACATGCTCATTCTACACAGAGGCCCAGAGAGGGAAAATGATGAATCCAAAGTCATGCTGAGAGTTAGTACAAGAGCCAAGAATAGACTCCAGGTTTCTTGATTCACCCAACAACCAAGACAATGCTTTTTACAGTATATAACATGCTCTCTCTGTCAAGCTGAAGATAGTCAGAATCCCATTTCCCAGGCCCAGTTGGAACTTTACCCCAAATAGCTTGTATTTCACTCTCTGAATGTATGAAGAGACTTCCTGAACTTTAGTTAATTTCATGCTTAAAGCAACCAGAATGAGGAGGGTGGTCCTGGTAGTATTTGGGAAGCTGTCCTATTAGATTAATTAGGGAAACAGTGTCTAACCTGGGTGCTGTAAACTTGTTTTAAAATATTAACATAATTGGTTTTCTTTGTAATGCTATGTATTTCATTATGTCTTAAAAACTTGATTCTGTGAAAGGGTCTGCCAAAAGTGTCCATGATACACAAAATGTTGAGAAACCTTGACCTAGGGCTTCCAAAAGGAAGGCCAGTTTTGGTGTGAAGAGGTTGATTTTTGTTGAGTTTATGTATGAGTCTCTTCTGCATGCTTTATAGAACTGTGAAATGAATTAGGCAAAGATTTGGACACAATGCTACCCAGGCAGCTGCTCATCCTATGTCCTCTATTCAATTCTGCAGAGAAACCTATTTCTCAAACACATATAAAAAAAAAATCAGATTTCCCTCCCTCCCTCCTCTAAGTCATCCTTCATAATGTGACCTGAAAACATGGTGTGATATGACATTGGCGTCAGAGGTACTATCTCGCTCTCATATTCTATGCTCATTGAATCTCAGAATTGGAAGGAAATACAGAGGTCTTCTCATCCAACTTGTAACTAGCTGAAAACTAAACCCCTGACAAATATTCTTCCAGTCTTTATTTGAATACCCCTGAGAGGGAAACCACATTTTTCTTGAGGTAGTCCATTCTCCTTTGTGATGGCACCTAGTTTTGAGAAGACTTTTGTTTGTTTTTCCCCCTCTTCTGTATCTCTACAACTTTTAGCATTCCTAGTTCTATCCTCTATGGCCAAGTGGATCAAGTCTGATACCTACCCCCTGTCATAGGTTTTCAAATACTTGAAGGCATACAACATCCCCCTCCCCTGCCCCCATCACCATCCTGTACTCTTTTTTTCCTCCATGATAAACAACTCCTATTTCTTCAACCAATCCCCATAAGATATAATCTCCTGTTATCTCAGTGTTCTTGTTCATCTACAGTAAGCTCCAGACCCTTAGTGCCCTCCTTTGGAATTGTTCCAATCTTATTGACAAGCTTCATTCAATCCTAAAACCTTATACCCAGAACTAAACACAATACTCCATATGTGGTCTGATCAGCTCGGAGTACTGTGATATTATTTCTTCCTGTGTTTTGTAAAACACAGCTCTTTGAGTTCAGCTCAAGATGAAATTAGCTTTTTTTGGATTCTATATCACATTGTTTACTCATACTGAGTTTGCAATCTATCAAACCCACTCCCAATTTTATTTAACAGAAAATGTCATCTAGACATACCTTAGCACTCTTGTAATTCAAATTGTAAAGCTGATTTTTCTCTGAGGGTGAGGAATGTGGAAATTTACATTAAGGAGAGGGTTAGGGACTGAGCCTGTGATTTCATTGATGTAAGAAACCCATACATGAGTAAATTCCTTCAATTAAAGTAAGTCTGCACCTTCCCTGAAATTTAGTACTCTCAGAGATCCGTTGGGGGAATTGAGGATTTAAATGACTTTCTCAGGATGACACAGTTAGTATGAGTCAGAGGTATAACTTAAACCAAGGCTTTGGGGACAGTTCTCTATTCACTATCCCATTTATCACCATTAAATGTCATGTTATTTAACTTGACTCATCCTTCCATCTCATCAAGCTCTTTTCTTGGTCCTGACACAGTCATCTAATGTATTAGCTATCCCTCTTAGTTTTGTGTTTCCATTGGTAAAAATGCCATGCATGTCTTTATCCACATTGCTGTTAAAAATGGAAACAAGCATATCCTGAGATTTCATGCATCTCTGACAATTTATGCTCTGGCTTCCTTTACAACTTGGGTCTCACGTTGGCCTGGATACTGCAGTCGTAGGAATGGTGAGGAGCAAAGCAATCAGTCAGTCTATGCTTCTGGAGAAACCAACATTATAAAAGCTCCAGAAGTTATTTGTGTCCATTGACAGGACAGGAGCACTTGTGAAGTTTGTTTAGGTTGGAGGCTGAGAAAGAAAGTCAGAAAAGACATGGTTTGATGAATAGAGCAGGAGCAATGAGAGTCACATTGCTTTCTGCCCTTCTCAGACATCATCTGTAGTATTCTGTTCAGTTCTGAGTGCCATATTGAATAAAGGATGTTTAAAATCTGGTGCATGCGCAGAGAGGAAGGCATTCAACATGGCAAAGGGATTGTAAACCATGCCACACAAGAATGCTTTGAAGGAATATAGAGTCTTTAGCCTGGGAAACACAAGATTCATGGGTGGAGGAGCAGAAAAGGTGCCAAACATTAGCTATACATTCATATGGACAATATACATATGTATGTATATACATACATATATGCATGTATGTATGTATGCCTTAACAGAGATATCAAAAAATGTAATGCTCTCAGAAGGTAGTAAGTTTCCCATATTTCAAGATTTTCATATCAAGTCTAATCAGATACTTGTTGGGGACATTGTCATTGGCATTCCCATTCAGGTAAGGTTTGTACTATTTAACTTTTGAAGTCCCTTCCAACTCAAAGATTCTATCATTCCATTGCATTCTATTATTCTAAGGTCTCTTTAAGGGTATTCTTTGTTTCCAATCAGCAAACCCACATCATTCCTCTACTTCAAAACTGGTTATGCTTCCCACTTTCCTATAGCATCAAGTCTGCATTATACTTTCTGATTTCAAAGACTCTTAATTACTTGGTCCTTCTCAGTCTATTCTGGCATATGTCCTATTACTGCCCAATATAGGCAGTAATATTGGGGCAGCTAAGGGGTGCAGTGGCTAGAGCCCTTGGTTTGGGGTCAGGAAGACCTGAGTTCAAATGTGACCTCAGACACTTCCTAGCTGTGTGACCCTGGGCAAGTCACTTAACTTCAGTCCGTCTCAGTTTCCTCATTTTACAAAATGGTGATAATAATAGTATTTACCTCTCAGGGTTGTTGTGAGAATCAAATGAGATAAAAATTGTGAAAAACTAAGCACAGTGCCTGTGCATAATAAATGTTATAAAAATGTTAGCTATTATTATTAAAATTCACACCCTGCTTCACCAAATTGGTATTTTCATTGACTTTCCCTTCTCAGCACTGGCTCCAACCAACATACTTGCACACTAAATTCATATACTCCTATGCCTTCACTCATGTTCCTTCTTCCACGCTCCATTCCTTCGAGTCTCCCTTTTACCTGCTGTCTGACAAATGACATCAATTCTTCAAGGTTAAGCTCAGGTCATACTTCTGCAGTGAAACTATGTCTTACAATTTCAGTCCTGATGATTCTCATAGCACCTTAATGTGGGAAATGATTTAGAGTTCACATAGGTTCGTCCCCTAGTAGAAACACCATTGTATTCTAAGCAACTGTAACTCAGAGTTGGTGCCACAAAATTTTGTATTTACTTATTTACTGAATTGTCCAGAGGTTGGTTTTCTGTGTGTGTATTAGCCCTTCCTTTTTCTACTAGTCTTCCAATGTTTCCTTCTGGTAGGAGAGTGATCCTGAGCTCTGAAAGGCCAACCCAATGAAAGACAAGTTTGTTTGTTTGTTTGGTTTTGGTTTTTGTAGAGGCAGCATGGCATAATGGTTAGGGGACTGGCCTTGAAGTCAAGATGACCTGATAGTGTATACTCTCTTCATGAGCACAGATTATAACTCTTCATTTTTGTAAGATGTTATTGACAAAAAAAAAATATTCTTTAAAATGATCAGAGTTTACATGATCCAACCAACTTTAGTCTCTAAGTATTCAAAAGAATTCTCTCTTTATTACTTTCAGATTTTTTTTTGTTATTTTGGTATTATCTTTGGCTGTTATGTTTCAGAAGTTATTACTATCATTCTTCAAAATTCTCCATATTCTTACCTTAGGTCATGCACACATTCTGGCCTTGAATAGGCTACCTATGTTCTTCCCCCTGACACTTGCTGAAGAGTGGTAGGCACCCTGGTGAGTGACACTTTTTCAAAACCACAGTGATGACTTTCTCTGGTGGAAAGAATTACTGATGGGCTATTTATTTCCACTGACTCTGTGGAAAACTTTCTCTGGCTCTCTATTCTGTCTCTCTTCCATGTGTCTTCTCAACAAAGGGATATTTCCACTATTGATGCCCTCCCCTGACCTACATATAGTCCACTACATATAGCCCCAAGGCTCCTAGAATAAAAATTCATGTAGTTGGCTTTAATTATAGTAAACTACCCAAGTTATGAGGTTGACGGCATCTTGGGGCAGCAGAAGGATGAGTGTGAGATAGTGTAGGTTATGTATGTGGCAAATACAAGTTTATTCTTGGAAATGTACTATCTTGGCATCCCCCTGCTTACAGGGTTATTCTTCTCTTCACCTATCTTATACCTGTTCCCTGTGGAATATCCACATTCTCAGATTTTCCAACTTCAAATATACATACATTAGTTCATTCCAGCCATAATGACCTCCCAAAGAATCATCTTTGCTCCCCTTAAGAAAATGCATAACATAATAAAAGGTCTTGCCTTATAGGAACAGAAAACTACATTCAAAAGGGTTCTAGCCTAAGAGGTGAATGAGTAAGTTTAATTCCTGGCTCTGACGTTTACTACCAATATTACCTCTCTGGTGTCAATGTCTTCCTCTGTAAAATGTGAGCTTTAAATTACAGGATCTTTCAGTTATCTCCTAACTCTAAATTTAATGTTCCTAGAACTTGGCATTGAGTCTAGGCTGCACTACTTTTTAGCCTGTTGACTTTGGTGAACACAGAACCTATCTGAGGCTCATAGGATGGTAGGGACTTTGAAGAGAATTTAATTGAGACCTTTCATTTCAAAGATGAGGGAACTGAGACCCATAGAAGTTAAAACACTTGCCTAAATGTCACATATGTAGTAAACCTAGAGCTAGAACTTAAACACAAACTTTCTGACTCCAAATATAATATGATTTCCACTGGGTTATGCTGCTTTTTTAACCTACCTGTTTGAAAATAGGGGGAAGCAATGCTTAGTATATAGGATTTGTTGTTGTTCAGTCATTTTTAGTTGGGCTTCATGATCTCATTTGTTTTTTTTTGTTTGTTTTGGCAGGGATAGTGGGGATGGTTTACAATTTTTTTCTCCAGGTCATTTTACAGAAAAGGAAACTGAAGCAAACAAGATTATGTGACTTACATAGGGGTCATAGCTAGCATCTGAAGCTTAATTTGAACTCCAGAAGATGAATTTTCCTGACTCCTGGGCTGGCATTCTATCCAGTGTGCCACCTAGATGCCCAGTACATAGGATGACTATGGGAAAATGCATTATGTAACTTAAATTACTACAGAAATGTGAATTATATAGTAAGTTTGCTACTTTCAATGAATTAAGTTTTGAAAATATGGTTAGTTGAGAGAAGCCTTCATTTCCCATTAAGCTCAGGTCCAGAGTACAAAAAAAAGCAGTTGGAGGAAAACACAGATTTCATTTCCTAGGAGGCCATGGATCCACACCTCAGTAGTAGATTATGGAAGAGACTTCAGAAAATGGAAGAGAAATAGAGCTCATTCATTTTTAAAACAACTCTTGGCGTAAAGGGAGGGATGAAATTGTATTTGTTCAGTAAATATGTGCTGGTATAGTACTGGCACTTTCCTATCTATTACTGTCCCTATTAAATGTTTATCTTTCAATGCTGTTCCTTGACTATCTATGTTAACAGAATGAGCAACTAAATACCTAGACAAGTGCTGACTTTAGAAGTTCTCAGTTTTTTTTTTTAATGGGTAAGTAATCAACAGATATGAGGTTTCATTGATAATTGCCATTTAAATCCAAGACAAAGGGAATCGATGACCCATCCTCCTGCTAGAGGAAGCCATTAGCTCTCAGAGCTTGCACTGAGTTCAGAAGTAAATATAAGTTCTCATTTGCATAACTATAGGTGGTCCTTTTGGACAAAAGGATGGGAGCTTTGATCCACTTTCAAACCTTTAGAGACCCAATGAAACAAGAGTGGAGAAGTGTTGTGGTTTGACTGGAAACTAGGATTGCAGCCACATGCACTTCTAAGAAGAAAAGACTGGAGGAAGTGTTTGCATTATAAGCAAGCCCCAACCACCAACTGCCCCACTTATACTTCTCCATTGGAGCCCAATATCTAGATTAGCTATTGCAAAAAAAAGGGCACCTACCCATAGCATGGGCAATATCTTTAATTTATTTAAAACTTTCTGACCATACTGGTAAAAGGGGACAGGAGAAATATGCAGGTAACTCCATGAATGATGCAGAAAGAAGAAAGCTTCTCTCTTGTCTTATAGGAAATTCCAGCAAACCTTGGGAAAGGGGGTGAGGGTGATGGAGTAGTGGGTGGCAGCAGCATCTATCCTGGTGACATAGTGGGAATATCTCCTAGATCTATTAATTTGGGATCTGAGATGAGGCCTGGCCAACCTTTAGGTTGGTGTAACCTTTCAGAGAGTGGAGCCATGGGGAAGGGTAGGAGGTATTCAGATATATTCAATAGCACTGAGGTGGGGGAACAGATTTAGTTTGATGTAGCTCTTAAAATGAAAATATGAAGGAGGAAGTATGGTATTATAGAGAGAACAAAGGCTTTGAGTCAATAAAGCAGGGTTTGAGTTTTAAGTTTTCAAGTGACTCACTGAATGCGTTTGGACAAGCAGCTCAACATCTCATGTTTCCTCATTGGGAGCTGGAATAGGACATAGTTATCATCCCCTACTACAGTATTCATTTATGAGATAGATACAGAGGAACATATTCACACTTGAACATATATACACATAAACCTGTAGGGATTTTACCTGTGATCTCGGTGGTATAGGGAGCTTCCAGAAGAGGTAAGGCCATCTACTGATGCAGACTGAGACATTCTCAGAACTAAAAGGCTTAGACAATTGCCTAGAGCACACAGTCAGACATCCAATATATATTAGAGTTGGAACTTGAAACCAGGTTACCCTGATTCTGAGGCTGGTGCTCTACCCATTGTACCACATTGTCTTCCATATGTACACATACATATATTTAATCTACTCTGGGCTCATATTACTGTTTCCTTCAATTGAATGTAAATTCCTTGATGACAAGGACTGTTTCATTTTGTCTGGGTATCTCCAACACTTAGCACAGAGCCTGGCACATAGTAGTTCTTTAGTACATGTTTGTTGATTCATTAGTTGATTAATTGTTTTAAATTTTGAGAACATATTGGAGCTCATCCATTTTTGGCATTAACTCTTCTCTGAGAAGCCAGGATCAATATTTTAGGAGCCAACTTCCTTAGGCATATATGGTAATGTCATAATTATCACTTGAGACTTCATTGCCTTATAGCTTTTTTGGAATGGCAGTTATAATAATTCATGTCTCCCCTACGTGTTTATAGAGAGACTTCTGTCTTGGAAGTGTGAGCCCTAGTAAATCAGGTGGAAATATGCTGTAGGTAGGTTCAGTTGCCAACAGGGCAGGACCTATTTGGTCTAAAATGGATCTGCCATTTGAATAGGGGGTAGAGAGAAGAAAGCACTTACTCTGGTCTTCAGATCTGTCATTGAATTAGAAATACAAAAAGCATAATGTTGCTTCTAACCAATCTCGGTCTGCCTAGGTTGAAAGTAGTTTTCAGTGCTGAAAGACACACATTTTTGGTGGACTCTGTCTTGATGTCTCTGTCTCTGTTTCTCTCTCTCTCTGTACCTTCTCCTCCTCCCTTTCCCCATGCTGACCAATACAGTAGTAACTGTTAGCAGTACTCAGCTTGTACCAAAGGAAGACTCAAATGCAGTTCCAGTCCTCTCCTCCTCTCCCACCTTCTTTTCTTTTTCTCCCTTCCTCCCTCCCTCCCTTCATCCCTCCTTCCTTCCTTCTTTCCTTCTTCCTTCCTTCCTTCCTTCCTTCCTTCCTTCCTTCCTTCCTTCCTTCCTTCCAGTTGTCAGTGCCAGAACAAACCAATGCCTGGATGAGAAAATTTAGGAACCAACAAGGGTTTATTGAAGGTTTACTGAGTTTGTCAATAAGGGAGCCCCAGCAATGAGGTTAGAGATGCACTGAAGGAACAAAAGGACAGGGTTTATGCTGGTTTCAATTAGACAGGAAGCAGATTGGGTTCAGGATATCTCTTGATTCAACATGGTTTGTGTTGGTGACTTGGGGATATGACTGGGGACAGTAATAGAAAAAGGCTCTTCTTTGGGTTAGCTGATTCTTATTACCTTGCCCTAATAGATAAGACTAATTTGGATATTTGCTGTTTCAGCAGAAAGAAAGATCACAAATGAGGGGGGTGGGGCGCTGCAATACAAACATAATCAGAGACAAAATAGAGGAACTACAGACAAAATGGAACTGCTTTTGTTTTCTCAGCTAACTTTCCTCTCCCTTCCCCCTCTCTTCCTTCCTTCCTTCCTTCCTTCCTTCCTTCCTTCCTTCCTTCCTTCCTTATCTGTGAAGTCATATTATCTGTTGCCAAAGTAGGTTCATTTATGCCATCCCTTTTGCAGAAATATTGTGTACTTGTCTCTTCCTAGAGTTACTGCTAAAGATTATATTCTCAATTTAGAGACATCATTTGAAATGGATTTTTATAATTTTACTAAGCTAAAATTGTTCATTTGCTCACAAATCCTTATTAACTCTTTTCAATAAAATAGTCCACTTATTCATTTTGGTTCAGACCTGTAAGCCTCCTACTGTTTATTGCAGAAAAGGTCCTGAGATAAAGAAAACATTGGACAGTCAAATATTTGAGAAATGCTTTTTATAACCTCCATGACATGATGAATAGAATTCTGAGGAAAGAACTGTCCATGTTAAAAGTAGCAACACTTCAGGTGGCTTCTCTGTCATTTATTTTGATTTGTTCCAATATATACACTTGAAGCCCTGAGAAAGAACTATTATACCATCATGAGGGCATTGACATGGGTCACAGAAGTCTTTGCCCCCATTCTTTGCAAGGCTACCCATCAAGGCCCTGGCCTTGCATAGTGGGACAAGAGACACAGGAGATGACATATCCTAGGTCTAAGAAAACCAAAAGAAATAGCCGAACAGATGGTTTTTCTGTCCCTCTTTGGGCATGTGAAACAGAAGGTAACAGAGCTAGAGCCCATAAATCAGAATCATTGAAAGCAACAGGCTAAGGAGATGAGATAATCAAGTCAAGTGAGAAAGGAAAAATAAACACACATTATTTTGTAATGTTCTGTGGATGTGGAGCAGCTAAGCTGGCGGGGCTTTCAATTTGTGGACACAGTTACTTAGTCATTCAAATGAAGTCAAACTAAACCTTCCTGAGATCTAATCCAGACCCTAAGATAAAAATAGGGATCATGTTGAACCTTAGGACATAGCCATGAAATAAAGAATGGATAGGATGACCAACAGAAAAGAAGAAAAAAAAGACTCTTCCTAGTCCACCTACGGTCATAATGTTAGACTCAGGGAATTCTTTAAATATCCTCAATTCCAATTCTTTTAGTGTATGATGAAGGACTGGTCATTTAGTGGGCACCCAAGATGTATCTGAAGATATAGAGACCAAGGTAGTGGAGATAGGAATGGCAGGGGGAGGTGGAGGGAAGACATTTACTTCTTATATACTGGATTATTAGATTTTCAGTGTTGATTTACATGTTAGAAAAATAAGGAATATTTCTAGTTAAGTAATGCCTGCTTTAAAGGGCAGTGAATCTACAATTAAACCAAACAAAATTTAATTGAAAACTCTCATGTATAGCATTGAATTTTGTTTACTTGATGCTCCCTTTACCCACTTTCATCAGAATTTTAGAGTTGGAAGCACCCTTAGAAATAAGTCAGACTGTTAGTAGGAAGATTCCTCTTAGAACATGGAATGATAAAACATAGAATATAAGAGCTAGAAAGACTTTCAAAAAATCCAGACTATTTGAATTGGGAGGAAACTCAGGCAGCTTTGAGTCCAGCTTACTTATTTTCCACAAGATGAAGCAGAGGGCCAATGAAGAGCAGCAACTTTCTTAAGGTCATGCAGGAAGCAGATGGCAGAGCCAGGACTGCAAGGCAAACCAATTGGTCCCTTGCTCTTTCCCCTACATCCCTCAGTCTATTCAACCTCCTGATTGAGTCAGTTTCTGAAAGAGAAGACCCATTCAGATAACTTTTAAAAAAATGAAGTTGTACATAATTATTAACCAGCTGGGCTTTTCACAGTCACTTCTTATTTGGCATGGTGTTTCCTACCTTAAATGATATTAGTAAACAGCAAATTTCTTACCATAGCCTACTTCACTTATCATACATAGTCTTCACAGTGATAGCTCGCAAAAGCTTGGTGGTAGGGGAAAAGCCTAGAAGCACAATGAAAGGGTATAATGATGTGGATGGGAACCTCACAAAGAATACAACAGCCTATTTAATGAAGGAGGAAATTGCTAAACACACTAACTTCTCATAAGGGTAGTATTTAATCATAAGCCACTAACCAGATTATTATCCATTATTGTAAACCTAAGACACCAGGAGGAGGGTGAAGTCCACTTTATACTCTTTTGATGATGCATGAAGTCTTTCCCAATTACCCTTAATGCTAGTGCCTTCCCCCCAAGAGATGTTTTTCCATATATATCCTGTTTGAACATAATTTTTTTTCCTGTTGCCTTCTCCATAAGCTGTGAGCTACTTGGGGTCAAGGACTTTGTCTCCATTGGACCCCTGGCAATTAGCACAGTGCCTGGTATACTATAATAGAGGCTTAAAAAAAAAAAATGTCTGTTGACTTGACTTGAAAAGAAACATAGAATCCTGGACCTGGAGGCAAGAAAAACTTGTTTTCAAATCATTTTATTGACTCTTAATATCTATGTTGCTACCAATAAATAATTAACCTTTTTGGATTTTAGGCCACACTCTAAGACTACCTTCTGAGGCAAAGAATGGTGCATACCTGCCTTGATGGAGGGGATGATGTACTGTTGACCTAAGGGAGAGGAGAGAGAAGTGTGATGCATTTTAGAAAGGTTCCTGCTCCCCCCCCCACCTCCCCCCAGCTAACCTACTTTTGATGCACAAAAAGAACAAACACTTCTTCAGAGACAGGATGGTTATATGGGGTTGAGTTCAAGAACTAGAGGCAGGAATTTTCTTTCTTTCTTTATTATTTATCTAGGTTTTATTCCTAGTTCCAGCACTTTCTTAGCCAAGTGACTTTAGGCAAATGCTTTCATTTCCCTGAGCCTCATTTGGTGAAGAGGCCAAAAGTCCTGTAAATGGGGATTTGCATTCAACTATTCTATCACAGGGCTATTAAGAGGAGAGCACATTGCAAGCCTTAAGATACCCTGAGGTCTATGCAGCTTGAGACAGAGGGAAAGAGTCCTACTTTCGAAGTCTGAGGATTGGGCTTGATTCTCAGGACTGACTAGTACTTTGGACAGGTCATTAAATGACTGTGCCTCAATCTGCCCATCTTTAGAATGGGGGAAAGAGGTGGGGGTGTAATACCAGACTTCTAATTCTGCTTGTCTTGTGATTGTTCTAAGATCTAAGACCCTAAATTGAAGAGGGGACACTGATCTGAATTGTTAGAGGAAAATTCCTCACCAGGAGTTTCCCATTCTAGTGAAATCATGAGTCCTGTCAAAAACAATTGTTATTGTTGTTTTTGTTATGATAACAACAATAGTAAAAATATCAAAACCCAAATTACCCAGAAAATTTGACTCTCTAGAGAGTTTTTGGCAGAGCTGATGTTTGACTGTATGCAGCATTCATTCACATATCATTACTTCTCCAATAATGTAGACATAGACTAAGACAGTTCTGATGATGATGACATTACTTTAGCCGGAGGGCATCTATAAACTGCATGCGTGCATATATAAAAATTTCATGCTGATGCATCTATTACATACCTGGTAATTACTCCTTTTTCAG
Organism: Pseudochirops corinnae; assembly: GCA_028646515.1. Classification (NCBI taxonomy): domain Eukaryota; kingdom Metazoa; phylum Chordata; class Mammalia; order Diprotodontia; family Pseudocheiridae; genus Pseudochirops; species Pseudochirops corinnae. The sequence continues at coordinate 73,353 of JAQQSV010000568.1, forward strand.
GAACAAACACGCAGATTCACACTCAAAAAGTATGCCACTGAAAATTGACTACTTGAGAGTATTCCTGGGGTAGGTTTGGAACTTTTTTCCAACACCTGTAAAAAGGTAGATTCAGTTTCAATTTCCTTTTGAGGTAATTCTACATAAGTTCCCATATTCACATTTTAATATTTATTAATAAAGGATTTTTGCTGAAGTACCCCTTGGAACACAGAATTTGACAAGGTTCCTAACCCGTGACATTTTGAAGTAGGTTTGTGAGGATAATAATTAAACTCCTGCAGTAGGAAATTAACTAGAGTATTTCCAGAAGGAAAGAACTCTCCTCCAAAATGTTTCAGAGAAGTTTGAACATTCATAACGTCTAAGAGGAATTAGCATTTAAAGCCTTCCAAAGATCTAAGTTTGAATTCTGGCTTTGCTATCTAATATCTATGTGAATTTGTGCAAATTTCTTCTTCTGTAATAGCAAGGGGTTTGATTAGGGTATGTAGTTAAGTGGCTTAGTGAATAGAATGTCAGGCTTTGGAATCAGGAATACATGAATTCAGATTCTGCCTCAGATACTTATTAACCACGTGACTCTGAAAAAGTCACCTAATTTCTCTCAATCTGTTTTTTTTCCTGTTTAAATTTATTTATTTTTAGTTTTACAATATCCAGTTCCACAAGTTTTTGAGTTCCAAATTTTCTTCCACTCCCTATCCTCCTCCCTCCCCCCCAAAGACAGCATGTCATCTGATATAGATTCTACATATACCTTCACATTAAACACATTTTCACGATAGTCAAGGTGCAAAGAAGAATTATAATCAATGGAATGAATGACGAGAAAGAAGAAAGAAAGCAAAACAGAGAGAGAGAGAGAGAGAGAGGAATGCAAAGAAAGAAAAAAAACACCGTCACTAAACTCGAGGAGCTCATAATCTAATGAGCCAAGAACATGCAAACAATTATGCACAAACATGCTATGTACCTGATAAACTGGAAATAATTCTATAGGGATGGCATTAATGTTAAGAGAGACAGGAAATACTTCTTACAGAAGGTGGGCTTTTACCTGGGACTTGAAGTATATTGGTCAGGAGGTGGAGATGAAGAGGTAGAATGTTCCAGGCATTCCAACCAGCAAAAAGCAGAGTTGGGGGATGGAGGTTCTTATGCAAGGAACTACAGAGAGGTCAGTGTCAGTGGATCATGGAATAAATATATCATTTGCCAGGCACTTTACTAGTGGCTAGAGATACAAAGATAAATTTTTAAATGGTTCCTGACCTTGACATCTTAAATTATATTGATGGAAACAATGTGCAATGTGAGTAAATTTTTTAAAAGTATATACATCCATACACATATATACACATATAAATGTACATGCAGTTATACATATGTATACACACACATACATATATGCACACACATACATATACATGCATATGTGCATGCACACATGCATGCATACACATTTCTCAAACAGAATGTAAAGTAATTTTGGGGAAACCTTGGAGCAGTAGTTTTTAACCTAGATGAGTCAGCCAGGTGGCAGAGTCAATAGAGTCCTGGACTTGGAATCAGGAAGATCTGAGTTAGAATCCTGCCTTACATAGGTACTAGTTGTATATTGAAGTTTGTGAACTCCCTTCTCACAATAATGTCTTTAAATGTATAAAATAAAGTACATGGGATTATTAAGGAAACTAAATTAAAATACATTTGTATATATGTAAATTATATACACATATGTATATATGCGCATGTATGCCTTCCTCAGTCTCTCTTAATATGAATGTTTTCTCTGTTACTTAGTTCCTATTTATCCTGCACAGAGCTTGCTTTGTAAATATTTGCTTACATGTTTTCTCCCCAAGCAGATTGTGAAATCTTTGAGGACAGGGACTGCCTTTTGCCTCCTTTTGAATCTCAAATGCTTAGCAGAGTCCTGGACATGTAGCAGGCATTCAGTACATGTTTATTGATTGATAAATGCTTGTCGATCAACTGGCTGATACTGATAGAAGATTCTAATGGAGTGAAGAAGTTCTGGTCGGCTTCCTGCTAACAAGACAATCCTCAAGTCATATGCTTATCAGTGAGAACTTGACATAATAGAAGGAACCCTAGTGAGAGCTTGAATTTCCTCTTTTGTACAAAGAAGGTATTCTACAAAGCGGCATTCCAGGTCTTACATTCTATAACATATTTCCTCAAGAAGTTGTTACAGTAAGAATTCATGTTTAACCTTAAAGTGCTATTCAAATGTTCAGTATTATAATTATTCTACTATTGTTGGTCTGTTTCCTCCAGTTCTAATGTTCTAAAATCCTTTCTATGTATAACATTATTTGTTTCTATGATAAGACTTGCCTGGAAAGGGACAGTCAGAGGACAATGGACAGAGAGGTAATTTGGAGATATTTATGCAAAAAGCAATAGGTATGATAAAAGCTGAGACTCAGTAATAACTAATGAACTCCAATGAGCAAAAGTGTAAGAGCTGAAAAATTTGACCTGGGGCACCAGGGCGGAGGGGGAATATTAATATTCCTCTCCAACAATATACTTGGCCGGGTGTGATGAAAAAACACCATCACCATTTGTCACCTAGATTCTTAACTTTTAACTACCAGGGAAAATCACATAACCATTATAAAAGGCCTTAATTGGAAATGATGCCCTGAGATAATTATCATCTCTTTAATCTGAACATGACTGGGATCTTCGCCATGACCTTTGCAGATTTGAAAGTCGTTAGCTTGAGGTGAGGGAGAGTCTTACAGTGTGCCTGCCCCTGCACTAAATCTCTCTGCTCTGTTCCTGCCTCCCTTTCTTGCGGGCCTTCCCTTCTACCTGCTTTTCCTAGGAGTTTCCAGCTGCTGTGCCCATCACTTACTCATTTTCCTGTCCCTGACCTTAATCCTTTGTTTCCTAGTCTCTTGGGGGGTCTTCTTACAGGATAATATTTGCATTGGCAGTTCTAAGAAGGAGATTTTTTCAAGGTGGAGATGGACATTTTGAACTATGTATTCCTGACTAGCTACAGTTGTTTTTTTAAACAAAGATTTCTATGACATTGCCTCCTCACAGTGAGCTGTGGTATTATCCCCTAGGTGGGGAGTCTCTCCTGACCCAGTTTCCCCTTTCTCTCTAGAAGCAAAGTTGGTCCTTGATTCCATAGACAAGCTGACATTCAAATGCATATTGATATATACTGTATGTAAGGCAGTTTGGCATAGTGGAAAGAACAGTGCCCTGGGAGTTCATAGGACCTTTAAATAAGAGCTGAGAAGCAACATTATATAGTGGATGGGGCACTGTAAAAATTCCTTGGTTCAACTCCCACCTTGGCCGTGTATTAACTGTTTGATTCTGGGCAAGTCAGTTGGATTGGGTTTTTTCATTTGTAAAGACCAAAGAGATTGGGCCATAATTCCAGAGGACACATGATGCAGCATGCTTCCCACCTGAAAGAGAGGTGATAGGCTCAAAGTGCAGACTGAGACACATATTCTGGACATGGTCAATGGGAAGATTTGTTTTGCTTGACTATGTTACATATGTTACATGGATTTTCTTTTTCTTAATTGGAGAAGGGACATAGGAGGGAGAGGAAAACAATATTTGTTAGTTAAAGAAAAAATTAAGAAGAATGAGTGGGCTGGGTTAAATGACTTCTACCATCCCCTCCAGCTCCGAATCTGTGGTTGTCTGATCTAGTCTATCCCTCAGGTCCTCATCATTTTACAAATAACGAGACCGAATGTCACTTAGGTAGCAAGTAAACAATTAACAAAGGCACGATTGGAATTCTGATCTGTGATTCCAATTTTTCCCCTTTCTTTCTACTGCACAGTGATGCTTCCTAGGGAGGATTTGGGTTAGTTCTAAAGTTAATCATTTCCTGGCCAGATAGACTGGAACAAGTCATTTCTTACCCTCTCTGTGCCCATGTTTCTTCAGTTATTAAATGAGGGGGTTAGAAATACATTTTTTTCCAGCAATGATATTCTATGATCTCTTTCTCCTAGGTAGCCATTGCGGAGTGTGGAGAAATGAATAAGACATGATCACAACCTGGGGACCTAGTGGTAGAACAGAGAGATAAAACATCGACTTACATTTAAAAAATTAATCAGCTTCATAGATAGATGATGGGTGAACAATAATTTACTACTGCGGATTGTCTTGGCCCACAAACTCAATATGAGCTGAAAGTGTGGAAGCCAAAAAGCTTCATGTAATTCTGGGCTACCTTAATAGAAGGATAGTATCAATGATAAAGGAGGACAGAATCCTGCTATATCGTACCCTAGTCAGACTATGTCTGGAGTACTGAGTTTAGTGTGCTACATTTTAGAAAAGGTATTGACTAGCTAGAGAGCATCCATAGGAGAGCAAATGAGCTTGGAAATAGAAGAGAAGAATCAACTGAAGGAACTAGCAGTGATTGACCTAGTAAGAAAAGTGGGATAAGAGGGACAAGAGATTTCCCTTCCAATGTGGGATGGACTATCTTGTGAAAAAGGTATTAGACGTTGTTTTGTTTTGAGTTGCATTAGTTTGAAAGGATAGAACTAGGAACATTGTGTGGAATTTGCAGAGATGCAGAATTTGTCTTCAGATGAAGGTTTCTATACAATAAGAAATTTTCAATAGTGTGATGGACTGCCTAGGGAGGTAATACCTTCCACTCTCATAGGAAATGACGACAACCATGACTATGACTAAGACGATGATGATGATGATAGTTATATGGCCCTTTAAGGTTTGTAAAGTACTTTATATATAATATCTCATTTGATCCTCACAACAACCCTGGGAGGTTCGATGCTATTATTATCGCTATTTTAAAGATAGGGAAATGGAGGCAGACAATGATTTAAGGAGCTTGTCTAGGGTCAAACAGCTAGTAACTCTGTGGGGTAGGATTTGAAATTAGGTCTTCCTGACGTCAAGTCTGGGACTTTCTCCATTGTGTCACCTAGCTGCCTAGAGGCTGGATAAAATGTGGCATAGTGAATAGAATGACGGTAGAATATGAGTCTATGACCATTTCTTCATAGTGGTATAGAGGGTATTATTCCAGTGCAGATTGAACTTAATGATATGTGTGTATGGGAGGGTTCTTTCAGTTTTGAACTATGAAAAATTTATAAATACATATATAAATTTATATATAAATATATATATGCAATAGTGATAAGGATGGAGGGAGGGAGGATACAGAGAGAGAGAGAGAGAGAGAAAAAGAGTTATATGGATAGAAAATTAAAATAAAAAACAGGGTAAAGCAAGTACCTTGAATTCAAAGAAAGAATAGTTTACTTTTGATTAGGTTGATTGGGAATGAGGGAAAGATTAATGAGGAAATAGCATTTTGTCTGAGAAGGAATAAAAAAAAGCCATTAGGGAATATCTGTCATCTAAGGGGGAAAAACAAGTGTGTGGAAGTGGGGTAGGGGTGCCTCAGTATCTGGTACAATAAAATGATAGGAAGGGAGGGTAACAGAAGAGATAACAATCCAACTTAAGGAACAGTCGTTCCAAAAAAAAGAGTAACTAGTTCCCTCAGAAAGATTCATCTGGTTTTCCGTGAAAGTTGGTGGTAAGAGAGGAAAGCTGGTTCTGTAAGAATGGCACCACAGTGTCAAAATTCTGTGATTTCTAGCCTTGGATGACTTAAGAGAACAGAGTTCTAACACACAGCAGAAGGTAGCAAGGTACAAGGTCACCACAGGGATAGTTGTCTTTTTGCAGCTAAAGGGAAGAAAGTTGCCCCTGGGGAGACAATGAATGTTGTCACACAAAGAAAATTCTTGTGGTCCTGCCCTAGCTATGATGGAAGGGAGATGGGAAGAAGGGATTCAATTTACTGATTGTAAACTATTATAAATAAAGAGTAATGATATTATTAGTAGATTTTGGGGGTTTTATTCTGTTTTATTCAGTTAAAACACTTTATATGAAATAATTCATTATAAACTAACAAAAAAGTTGAATCAGGTGATGTAAGGTCCTTTAAACTATAAAGGTCTTTGACAGTATTCACTGGATCAATTAATATAGCACTCTCCATGTGCCATGACCTACTCAAAAGGGCTCCTCCAAAGTCTTTCATGATTTTGCTCTGGTCTCCTGAATACCATGTGATAAGGCAAACTCAGGCAGCTCAGGCAGATCCCCAAAACCTGGAAAGGCTTTTAGCAAAGATCCAATGGTAAACTGTGCCTACAGTCTGTGGATCAGCTATGATATGAGATGAAGAGACTTCTTGTTGGCTTAATGTCCCACAGGGGATGAACATTTCCAGTGATAGTAACTCATGAACTTTGCTGTTGTTCAGTGGTTTCAATTATGTCTGACTGTTTGTGACCTCATTTGGGGTTTTCTTGTCAAAGACATTCGAGTGACTTGCCACTGCCTTCTCCACCTCATTTATAAGATTAAGAAACTGAAACAAACAGGGTTAAATGACTTGCCCAGGATCCCATAGCTAGCAAGTGTCTGAAGCCAGATCTGAACTCAGGAAGATGAATCTTTCTGGATCCAGGCCAGCACTCTATCTACCGCGTCACCTAACTGTCCCAACTCATGAAGAGTACCTATTAAATATGTCAGTAAAACAGTCACTAGCTGAAAGCACAATGGATTGAGTCAGAAGACTAGTATTCAATCTATCAATCAATTGACAATTATTTATTAAGTGTCTGCTATATGCTGGGCACTCTGCTCTGTTCAGAGGATACAGTTACAAAGAAGGAAATAGCCTCTGTTCTCATGAAACTGACATTCTATTGGGAGCCAGAACAAGTAAAGATTTAAGTATATACAGAATAATCATAGCTCACCTACTTGCTACCTTGAGTGAATCAATTTCACTCTTGAAATCAGGATTTCTTCCTTGGCACAATCAGGGAGTTATATTACATCAGTGGTTTTTTACCCTTTTTGTGTCCTAGACCCCTTTTGAGAGTTTGCAGAAGCCTATAGAGCCTTTTTCATAATAAATTTGTTAAATACACAAAATAGAAAAAAAAAACAACTTCAGAATGAAAATACCCAATAATATTGAACTAATTAGCAAAATTATTTTTTAAAAAGTTCATGGAGCCCAGGTTAAGATTCCCAGCACAACGTAGAAGGGACAAATATCTCCTCTATTTCTGAATTCTGTGATCCTACAAGACACCATTGACACAGATGAAATCCCAAAATTAAGTATGTACAGTGGAGAGAGGCAGCATGGTGTTTCGGATAATGGCCAGCCTTGGTATCAGGAAGTCATATACAGGCTGTGTGACTCTGGGCCAATCATGGGATCTCTCAGTGTCCCCAAGCAACTCTCTAAACTATGTCATAGAACAGTGGCCTGTCTGTCCATATCAGCAGTTCTGTTGACCAATGAAATCATAGGCTAGAGCTGTTCCTCCTTCTCCCCCTGAATTACCTCCCCCCCCAAAAAATATTATGCTGTGCTTGTCCTTGACAGAAAAATACATTCATACTCTAGTCTAGACCAACCCTTTCTTTTTAAAAATGGGTAAAAATGAAACCAAGAGAGAGGAAAGGATTCATCCAACGTCACAGTGAGTTAATTGTACTAGTTTATATATGTAGAATCTACAACTATCGATAGGAAAAAGAAAAATAAAGAATGAATAAAAACCTTGAACTTTTGTTTCCTTTATAGCAAGAATGTATTCCTCTAGAATATTCATAATACTTGGCTCAGTTTTTCTTTTTTTTTTTAATAGTTTAACTGTACCTCATCATTATTTCATCATGGTCTACTATAGTGAGACATACTATTTAATTTGTTTATATAAAATTACTGGTCTGCATTCCCTGATAGAGAACCTAACTGATTAATTAATTAATTGTCGCTTGCCACAGCTTGCACAGTAACATGCTAATAATTCAAGCACTAATAAGAAACGGCAAACCAGGCTGTGATGGAAATTCACCACAGAAATCCTGTGTCTGACTGTAGCAGCTTCCCTGGAGTGCCATAATGCAGCTGTTGGCAATGTCTGATATAAGCACCATGGTGTCCCAAAGACCATACTCCAAATGGGAGGGACAGTCAGGAGATTCCTGGAATTAGAGACAGAGAAGAGAGAGAAATTCTGGCCTTTCCAGAGCCAGCCCACCACCATTTACAGAGACAACTTAGAAGGTTCTAAGATTGAAAGCTATGGGAGGATGGCCAGGTATGATGCGAAGTATGCTGGACCAAGCACCCCTGAACTTGGATTCTGATGTTGCTACTCACTAGCTAGGTGATACTGGGCAAGTCACTTCATTTTAGATCTTATTTTTTCATCACTAAAATGGATATGATGTCTGCAATATCTTCTTTGCCAGGTTGTTATGAGAATCAGTTATAATGCTTTGTCCACCTTAAGGTTCTAAGCCAGTCTATAAAATTGTCAGGCAGCTGGGTAGGACATTGCACAGAGTGTTGGACTGGAGTCAATAAGACTTGTTTTCAAATCCAGCCTCATTTACTTACTAACTGTATGACCCTGGGCAAGTTACTTAACCTCTGTCTGCCTCAGTTTCCTTAACTGTAGAATGAAGGTAATAATAGCACAACTCTCAAGGTAGTTGTGAGGATGAAATTAGATCATATTTGTAAAATAATAGACACTTGATAAATGCTTTTTCTCTTCCCTCTTATGTTTTAAGTTATCTCAAAGATGTCATCTAATGCCCTCATTTTACAGATGAAAGAACTGAATTTCAGAGAAGGAAAATGACTTGCCCAAGATCACACAGCTAGGTAGAGTCAAACAGAAGATGAGGCCTAATCCTGATTTCCCTACTCCCCTACTCTCTGAGCTCCACCACACTGACTTCATTTGATCTCTTGTTTTTATAAGATGGTGGTTCTGGAGGGGACCTTAGAGGCCATCTAGCCTTACCCTCTCATTTTACAAAAGTGGAAACTGAGGCCCAGAAACGGAATGCATTTTGCTCAAGGTAATACAATTTTTAGATGGGAAAAATAAAATAAGACTAAAATAAACCAGAGTTTCAGATTCTCAGCTTGGAGCTCTTTATTCTGTGCCAAACTGCCTTCTCCTGGAAAAAAAGAAAAAAGATGGGGGAGAGGGGAAATGCCAGTGACAGGGGGGAAATGCCAATGACAGGACCCAGGTGATGTGCTTGGAAGAGAAAGACTTATAAAAATTAATTGAAATAAAATCACTACTCTTGGCAGTCAACTGTGTCAGACAGCAGTGTCTGTAAAGGTTGCTGCAAAATCGTTTTTCAGTTAGGCTTTCTCCAGCCCCCGGCAAGGCTGCAAGCAGACTTTTTTTGCCCTGACTTCAGTTCCTTGATATTTTATGTTTGGAATGGATCCTAAACAAAAGAATTACACCCTAATATCTGTCTCTCTAAATACACATGCAGATGTAGAACTGTGCTGGAGGGACTTGGCTTAAAAAAAAAAAAAGAAAAAAGGCAGCAGGAATGCCAAATGAATCAATTAGCACTTTATGATTGTCAGTGATTTTGAGAGACACATATCATTAAAATTTGGAGGCAGTCAATTCGCCCTTCTCTTACTAGGGCTGTCGTGCCCGATTTGGGAGCCTCAGCCAATCTGCTACCTCATCACAGGAGCTGGTGGTTCCTGGCACAGGTCTGTTAGCCTCTGGGGGCTTCCATCATCTGTGTCTCACTCCTGCAGGGGAAGTTGGGGTAGGCTGTTGGCCATTAAGGGGAAGGTGCTGGCCAGATGGGGTTCAGTTAGCCAGAAATGTCTAGCCTCAGAGAAAAGAGATAAGTCAGGAAGGCAAGGGTTCAAGGTACAGAGGTCCACCATCATTGGCTAGCACAACCATAAAAATGGTGGCAGAGGTGGGGACAGTAGAAAACAGTGAAAATCATACTAACTGTGAGGACTTGGCTAAGTCATTAAATTTTTAGCATGTTCAATTTCCTTCTCTACAAAAGGAGGAAGTTGGGCTAATATGACCTAAATTTAGTCCCTTCTAGTTGTTAATGTATAGTCTTATGGTCCTAGTACTGTTCATGACAGACTACTATACAACTAATTACTGATACTACTACTAATCTTAAGAGGCAACTAGATGGTGTAATGGGTAGAATGATGGACTTGGACCAAAAGACCTGAACTCAAATTCTGGCTCAGATACTTACAAGCTGTAGGACCCCAAGTTAAGTCATTTCTCTAACCTCCCTCAGCCCATATCTTCCTCTGTAAAATGGGGATAATGATAGCATGACCAGAGTGATTGTCAGGATCAAATGAGGTATGTGTAAAATGCTTTGCCAACCTTAAAGCAAGATGTCAATTTTTGCAATTATGATAATTATTAAAACAGTGTCTATATATATGTGTATATATATGTATATATATATGTATATATACACATACACATATATATGCACATACATATATATGTGCATACATATATATGTATATGTATGCACATATAAATAAATATAAATCATTATAGGACTTTATATCTGATGGCAACTAAGTGGCAAAGTGGATAGAGTGCCTTGATGAGAATCAGGAATACTCAGCTACCTTAGTTCAAATGTGACCTCAGACACTTTCTAGCTGTGTGACCACGGATGAGTCACTTAACTCTGTCTGCCTCAGTTTCCTTGTCTGTAAAATGAGCTGGAGGAGGAAAGGGCAAGCCCTTCTAGTATCTTTGCCAAGAAAACCCCAAATGGAGTCACAACAAGTTGGACACAAATGAAATGAATGAAGAACAACAGTATCTGAAACCTCATTTTTGTCTCTTAAAAAATAATAAACATACCTTTTACAGATTGAATTCATTTTCAAACTGCCTACTGTGTGCAGACATGTTTGTTAAGCAAAGAAAAAGCTACAAAGTTTACATAAGAGACAGGCTTCATGCTGGATATTATACTTAAATAGCTATAACATAATATAATATAATTCAAAATAAGAACACAAGAGAATTGCAAATGATATAATGTGTGAGGTCCAAGGGAGAAGTTGTTACCAACAGGAGTATTTGGGCCACAGGGTGTTATGTGTGAAAGAGTATATGTATATATGCATGTGTTTGTTTGTGCACATGTATCTATGTATATGTGTGCACATTCAAAGAATGGTAAATGAGGAAAGACTTCCTGAGAAGGGTAACATTTGATTTGGGCTTTGAAAAGAAGTAGAAATTCAGCCGATGAATTCCATTGTAAGGATAAAATTCCAAGAATATGGAATAGTAAACACAGTTGCAGACAGGATGGTTTGTTTGAGAGCTTAAGGCAATAAATACTATAGAACCTATTTCAAGTACAGAAAATAAACTTATTTGTTGATAGGGCTAGTTTCATCCATTAGGGGTGTAGAGGAGGGGAAAAGAGTCCTATGAGAAAAGACTGGAAAGGTAGGGCCTAATAAGATTTAGGCAGAAAATAGGAACACGACCTGGGAGGGGATAGAGAGACATTGAGGATGTTTAAGCATAAGGGTGACCTGCTTTAATCTGCGCACAAAGATTAGTCATCTGGAATGAGTGTGAAGCATAACTTGGACAGTAAAAAATAGGTTTTGAGAAGGCAAAAAGATCTGTAAGGAGGCAAATCTAATATTAGAAATGTGATCCTGTGATAATGGGGACGTGTGCTACAATGGTGGCTGTAGGAATCAAGCGGAGGGAATACATGTAGGAGATGTTGTGAAAAGAGAAGGGACAACATTTAGTTGATCAAATAAACACACAGATGTTCTCAAGGTTAAGAAACTCACCCAAGGTTATCTAGTTAGTGAGTAATTGATCTTCTGATCCATTTCCAATGTTAGTGTGTGACCTTAGGCAAGTCACACTTCTCTAAATCTGAATTTCATCTTTGGAAAAAGAAAGGTTTGGATTAGATCAGCAATTCTCAGCTCAGACAAATGCTTAGGTATATGTGGACAAAACAGAGAATCAGAAAGAATATGACTGGCAAGCAGAAATCCCCAAAAAAGTATTCAAGTGATATGGGAAAGCCCCATCATATAGTAATTCAGAGTCATAACTAAGGTGAGTCTCATGGGAGACTTATACAGACTATTTGTACCTGACCTGTGGTAGAACCTTTTGGACTCATATTGGTTTGATCAGCCATTTGGATACACTATACCTTGACCTCAAAGCACGGATACCATTTTGGTCCTCTTTGAGAAGGACAATAACCAGCCAACTGACCAACCAACCAATCAAACAATGGGGATTTTTCTCAAATCAACAAGCTTTTTTAAGCACTGTGCCAGGCAGACACAAAGAAAAATAAAAAAAAAAAATAAAAAAACAAAACAACCCAGTTCCTGCTCTCACTCTCAAGGATCTTGTAGCCTAATGGGATAGAAAAAAATGCAAAAGTCTATGTGCAAATAAGGTTATCTAGAGGCTATATTGTAGATAATATTGGGGAATACACTAAAATGAAAGAAGACTGGGAAAAGTTTCTTTCTTTGCCTAGTAAGAAAGTAGAATTTTATCTGAGACTTGAAGAAAGCCAGGGAAGTCAAAAAGCAGAGATGAGGCAGGAGAGAGTCATAGGCATGGGGGAGAGTCAGTGAAAATTCCCAGAGTTGGGAGATGGAATGCTTTCTGGAAGGATTAGCTCAGAGGTCAGTGTCTCTTTATTGAAGAGAATGTGTATAGAATAAGTAAAATGTAAGAAGATTGGAAACGTACAAAGGGTCCAGGTTATGAAGGGCTTTAAAAGCCAGAGGATGTTATAATTTTGATCCTGAAAGTAACAGGGAGCCACTGGAGTTTATCAAATAAGTAAGTGGCATGGCTATACTTTAGGAAGATCAATTTGACAGTTGAGTAAAGGAAAGATAGACTAGAGTGGGGAGATGTGGAAAAAGAGTCCCAGAGTACTTGAATATCTAAGTGTGTGGACAGAATTTTTCTCCAATGGGCAAAGCATTGACTCTGTATAATTTTATCCAGAGATATCCTCTGTCTCTGTGCCTCAATTCATGGTCCTCTGCACTCCTACACTGCCATATTGTTCCCTCCCACCCTATCTAATGATCCTAATGCCATGGTGCCCCAGTCCAGGGTCTTCTCTTCCCATTCTCCAGCACCTATTAGTGCAAAGGCCCTATAAACTCCTTTATTCATGAAATTGCACATAAGATCAGATTGTCAACTGTACCATACAGTCCATCACTTATACTCCTTTCCCCCACTCTAATATCATGGCTGCTTCATTTGGGAAAGAAAAAAAGAAGTTCTCATTACTGTGATCTTCGGGCCCTGTGCATAATCAGGATATCAGAGACCCACAGGAGACTACTTCTCCTGACTGATAGGACAGAATCACCAGGAGAATTACCCTCACCCAGGGGCAAGGAACAGTAAGTATCCTCCAGGAATGGGGCCCTGTCTGTTGGATTCCAAATGCAAGAGTAAGCATTGACCCTTTATCAGATTAGTTCATTCTACAGTCACTAAAGATGTCCAGTCTACCCTCTTTTCACTTGTGAGAGATCAAGAAAGGATCTTAGGGTCATCTGGTACAATTTCATCATTTTACATATGAGAAAACTGAGCCCCAAAGAAAGTAAGCGACTCATTCAAAGACGCAAAGCTATTAAGTTGGAGAGCCAAGATTATTAACAACTGAAACCAATGTTATGGTTTAGATTTTTCAAAGCACTTTACATTCAATGATCCTATGAAGTAGAGGGCACAAGAATCATTAACCACATTTCACCAAAAAGGAAAATAAATCTCTGAGGTGAGAGACTCATCCGTGATCACACGGCCAATGACTTCTGACTCCCAATCTAGAACTCTTTTCACTGTTAGAGGCCATTTTTCTAATGTCACCCTGTTCTTGTCATTAGAAAAGTATTATTCCTTATCACTTTCTGGATAATCTCCTTAAGGCCTGAGGGGAGAAAGAACTGCTTTTCAAAAAACATGTGTTCCCTAGGAGAAGAATAGCTTAATGGAAAGAATCCAGAGACCTAGATTAGATACCAGTTCCAACATCTTCTAATTATGAGGCAATAGGTCATTCACTTTATATTTTGGAATCTGGGGTTCCTTGTTTGTAAAATAGGTTGATTTGTGCTTCCTACCTCAGGATTATTTCATAGACAACACTTTCTCAAAAGAGGCTCCTATACAAAATAGGATTAACAACAATTACTACCATCATTGATAACATTTATATAGTGCTCAGTACATGCCAGGCACTGGGCTAAGTGCCTTATAGATATGATCTCTTTTGAACCTCATGACAACCCTGAGAGATAGGTGTCATTAGTGTCCCCACTTTATAGATGAATATACTGAGGCAAAGAGAGGTTAAATGATCTGCCCAGAGTCACACAACTAGGACATGTCTGAGGCTAGACTGTGATCAATTCTTCCTGACTCCAGGTCTAATGTTCTCTTCACTTGTGTTACCGGCATGTTGTTGCTGCTGCTGCTGCTGTTATTACCATTCAGTTTAGATGAGGCATTCTAATATGATGGATAGTCAGGAAGCCTGAGCTCATACTCCTGTTTCAGGCAAGTTTGGCTAAGTCTGTTTCTGGTGTAGTTTCTTCCTTTGCATGAAAGGCATGAATATCCCTTTCCCAGTTTTTCACATAAGGGTATTATGAGAAATTAATTAGATGTTGGTGAATGTGGTTTGTAATATGTGAAATGTTGTTAAATATATGATATAGATTATATTCTCAGGGCTCACTGGGGTGGCATTTCTGGGTGAGGGCTTCTCTATGTAATGGGAGTATAATTTTCATTGTTTATTTTAGAAATGAGAAAAGCAAATTCAACAAATATTGATTGAGTACTGACTAGGTGGAAGAGCTGGTGGTTAGCATTCTTGGTGGTATCAGAATGGATAAGGCACTCCCTGCCCACAGGGAATCTACAGCAGAGATACAACTAGTATTCTTTGCTTTCTTTAAGGTTCAGTTCAGTTCTGTTAACTCCTAATGCAAAGCCATACATAAAGAACTCTCTCTCTCTCTCTCTCTCTCTCTCTCTCTCTCTCTCTCTCTCTCCATCTCTCTGTCTCCCTCTCTCTGTCTCCCTCTCTCTTTGTCTCCCTCTCCCTCTCTTTCTCTCTCTCTCTCTCTCTCTTTTTTCTTCCCCCCCTTTCTTTTCTTCTCTCCCGCCCCCCACAGACATACCTCTTTATATGGGTTGCCATTAGAGTAGTGATCTGAACTCAACTTTGTAGAAAGATTATACATACTATGTACATATATACATATTAAATATGTGCATATATTCATAGATAGAGATATATATCAATTGATCTGTCTATATAATCTGCCTATTTCTATCATCTATACACCCACCTCTCTGCCCTCAGGGAGTCATATTTATATGATAAATGGTTCTCATTGCCTTAAAAGAAACAAAGATGAAGTACTCTATAATTTTGGGGAAATTATGAGGTTTTTTTTCTATTTTGAAAAAGGTAGCAAAGTATATAGTAAAAAGAATATATGTTGGAGAGCCCTGTTGATCATCCCAAATGGATGTTCCACTGTTGTTGTTGTTCAGTCGTTCAGTCACATCCAACTCTTTATGACCCCATTTAGGGTTTTCTTGGCAAAGATACTGGAGTGGAGATGCCTATGGTTGTCCCACAGGCATCTCAAATTCAACATGTCCAAAACAGAATTCATGATTGTCCTCTTTAAATCTAGTCATCCTCCAAATGTCTTTTTAGAGCATTGCTACTGTCTAGTCCCCTAGGTTCCCAATATAATTGTAATCTTTCAGTCACTCTATCTCCCTTGATTGACATACCTGAGTCTCTCTCCATAACGTCTCTTACATTGAACTCTTTACCTGCACATAGATGTGTAACACCCTAGCCAAGGTCCTCATTATTTCTGACTATTACAGACTACTACAGACTATTATAACAGTCTCCTAATTGTACCCCCTGCTGCCAGTCTCTTCCTTACCTGATGCACATTCCTCACAACTGCAAAAATCATTTTCCTAAAATACAAGAGAGGGAATGCCAATCTCCTCTTTTGGCCTTTTGGTGGCTGCCTATTGTTTCTAAGATGCTTTGATTTGCCATTGAAATAATTTCACAATGTAATTTCTGTCTACCTTTGGGGGATTATTTCTCATCCTTCTCCTTTACTTTCCCTAAATTATAGGCAATCTGGCCTAATTGCTATTCCCCGATCTTAGCTTGTCATCTTCCCTGCTGTGCTTTTGCAGAAGACTGACTCCCATCCCTGGATTATACTCTTTTCCTTACATGCACCTATTAGTATTTCTAGCTTCCTTCAAGGTTCAGTTCAGTTCAGTTATCTCCTAATGGGAAGCCATTAATAAAGTCTATATATCTATCTATATCTATATATCATTCTCTCTATATTTAATCTCTCTGTATATACATATGTGTATATATATATATATATATATATATATATAAACATATATAATCTCTCCCTATATACAAAATCTCTTTATGTGTATATACATATATATGTAAAATCTCTCTCCATAACTTGCAGTCAAGACATCTATCAATCTATCTATATACATACATACATATATGTATATACATATATACACACAGGTATATGTATGTGCATATACATATTATATGCATATTGTGTATGTACACACACATATATTTAGTGTTTTATCTTTGTATCTCCAGTGAATCCATAGAGTTTTTTCACATCATTGACATCAAATACACATTAACTGAGAAAACATGTACAAATATAAGTGTATACCAATTAAAAACAAGCAAATGGATGAGGCAGGGGGGAAGGTGGAGTCATTGGTAACATCCTTCTGCAGAAAGTGGCACTTGAGTCACCTGTTGAAACTAAGAGTTATCAGAGTGAACGGGAGGAGGAACAGCATCTGGGGCACAGTGGATAGATGGTGCAAAGGTTTGGAGGTGGGAGATGACATACTGTGTACAAAGAGTAGGAAGGCTCTTTTGCTTGTGTTGAAGCATATGTGAAGGGGAATAAGACCACCAATGTAGGCTGGAGCAAGGTTATGAAGAGTTTTCAATATCAGATATTTTATATTTGATGTTGGAAGTAATAGGGAACTAATGAATTGATTGACTTATTTGATCAGATCTGTCCTCTAGGAATCACACTTTAGTAGCTGTGTAAAGGATGTATTAGAAAAGGTAGAGATGAGGCAAAAAGAACTCAATTAGGAGACTATTGCAACAGTTAGTTAATAAAAATTTATTAAGTGCCTGGGATGCAGAAAGAGGCAAGGATGGTCCTTGCCCTCAAGGAGCTCACTATATATAATCACAATCACAAGAAGCAACACAGGTGTACAAAAACGCTATATGCGGGACAGATAAGGAATAATTAAAAGAGGGAAGATACTAGAATTAACAGAGTTTGGGAAAGGCTCCCTGTAAAAGATGAGATTTTAGTTGGAACTTAAAGGAATCCGGGTAGTTCAATAATCAGAATGGAGGAGGGATGTGGGATAGTCAAAGAAAATTCCCAGAGCTGAATGGACTGTCTTGTTCTTGGAACAGTCAGGAGGCTAGTGTCATCGGATTGAAGAAGATATGTTAGGGAGTGAGTTATGAGAAGACTGGGAAAGGTAAGAGTGGGCCGGATTTTTAATGGCAGACAGAGCATTTTGTATTTATTCCTGGAGGCAATAGGGGACCCTTGGAATTTATTGACTGGGGCTAACAGTTAGAACTACACTTTAGAAAAATCACTTTGAGGTCTTAATGTAGGAGACATTGTAATGAGAGAGATTTAGACAAGCAGACTCAGCAGCAGACTTACAACAGTTCAGGTGTGAGGTGTTGATGGACTGAACTAAAGTGGTGAAAGTGTCAGAGGAGAGAAGGGGGTGTACTCTACGGATGTCTAAAGGTGAAATTGTTAGGCCTTGGCAACAGCTTGGCTGTGGTGAGGGTTAAGAGATAGTGAGGAGCCAAGAATGACACCTATGTTAAGAGCTCTGGGAAGTTCAGGTGAGATGTGATGAAAAACTCTGCTAGGGTCATGGGAGAAACACAGGGATGAATGTGAGAGATGATCTGCGAGGATGAGCTCCTTCCTGTGACTGCCACACTTTGTGTCAGTGACTTTAGGTCTTTGTCCCATTTCCCATCTGAGAGAGATGATTTCCTTTCTCTTGTCCAATATGCAAAAATAAGTCCTAGTTATAGCTTTCTTAATAGTCCTTCCAGTTCTGACATTCCATTGGTGTCAGTACATGACTCATGAAGGATTTATCATCTGAGCTGGAGATTAAAGGATGATTGGTCTCAATTTCTATCAATAAGGATACATGACATAAGGAAACACATTTATAATTGACTTCTTGGTCACAATCCACTTTTTGATATTGTTCAATGTCTGTCATTCATCAACATGATTGTCATAATAGAAAGATGCCAACGTGGGGACTCTAGTCCTGAATCACTTACTAGCTAGTATAACTTAACCTCTCCCTCTTGATTCTGGAAAAACCGGGTATAACCATGTTTGCAATAACCAAATAACTTGATTATTGTGTTAGAAAAAAAGCCACAAACGCCATATAAATAAAAGCGATTATAAATATTACAACTGCCCCAACAATTGCTGCACTACCATTGCTGTTGTGATTCTTATTGCAACTATCCAATAACTAAGATTAATATGACTACTAATGCTATTGCTACCATAACATTATTTCTACTGCTATTAACCCCCCACTACTAAAGTTACTACTACTAATACTACTACCATTCCTTCTACTATTATGATTACTATTGATATTTCCATTACAATACTGTTACTAGCATGCCTAGTGCTAATGTTAATTCTATTACTACTATTACTATGATTGCTATTACTATTAATACTACTTCTATTCTTCCTGCTGCTATCATTATCATTGCTACTATTATTACTATTACTAATATACACCTATCATTGCTGCTCATGCTACTATAATTACTACCACTATTATCGCTACTGATACCACGACCATTACTACTCTACTGCTATTACTGATATTACTATGATTGCTACCATTACTACTATAATTATTACTATTACCACTACTAATACTGCTTCCACCATCACTGCTCCTACTACAACTGTAATTACTTGTATATTACTACTGTTACTAATTACTATTATTACTATTACTGCTACTGGTGCTAATACTATTACCTCTTTACTACTGCTGCTGATACTGCTACTATTACTCCTATTATTGCTATTATTAGACATTCTATTACTATTAGGATTGCTACTGATGCTTATCTAATCCAATCCAATCAACATCTATTAAATGCCTACTATGTGCCAGGCATTGTGCTAATCACTGGGTATCAAATTAATAAAAAGGAAAGAGAGTCACTGCCCTCAACAAGTTTACAATCTAATGGACCGAGGAAAAAGGGAGGGAAAAAGGAAGCAGGAAAGGGTGGGGAGGGATTAGGGATACCTGGCATGGTATCATCTTTTTCCATGAAGTTGACACCAGACAAGGCAGTTGATGTAAAGTAGAGTGTGAAAAATGTGATACTTTTATCACTACTTTTATTGCAACTGCTCCTGCTTTTACTACTATTACCATTTCGTTACTACTATTACTGTTTCTACTATCAACCCTTTCTTTGCTACTACTACTTCTGTGACTGCTACTATTATTAATATTGTGATTGCTACTGTTACTCTTTTACAACTACAATTATTATGACTATGACTATGACTACTACAGATATTACTACCACTGCTATTACTACTGATACTTTTTAATTTAATTTAATTTTATTTAATACTACTATTATTTATTATACTACTTTAATCACTATCATTACTATTACTACTTCTCTTACTGCTATCAATATTGTTACCATGGCTAGTGTCACTGCTACTATTACTACTACTATTATCACTACTGCTACTACTATTACTGAGGACAGCTGGGTTGCACAGTGGATAGAGTTCCAGGTCTGGAGTCAGGAAAATCTGAGTTCAGATCTGAACCTCAGACACTTACCAGCTGTATGACCCTGAACACAATAACTTCACCCTATTTGCCTCAGTTTCCTCATCTGTAAAATGAACTGGAGAAGAAAATAGAAAACCATTCCAGTATCTTTGCCAAGAAAACCCCATATGGGGTCACAGAGAGTCAGACATGTCTAAAACAACTGAACAACCACAACTATTTTGCTGTACTATTTTTATTGCTACTGATATTACTATTACTCCTATTACTCCTACTCCTACTCCTATTCCTACTACTTCTATGACTGAACTACGACTGCTATTATTGTTATTTCTACTACTACTTCTGCTATTCCTGCTACTATTTCTACAATCTGTACAAGTACTGTGATTGCTTCTACTGCTGATGTTGTTAATCTTGCTATTATGACTATTCTACTACTCATCTGTTTTTAAGACTGTTGAACTCTTTACTTTTGTTGTTGTTGCTGGTAAGTAATGGACTTCCATTACTCCTCAACTCCTGCTGCAATCAGCCCCCATGCTCCTAGTCTGCTACTATTCCTCTATGGTTCTTGCTAACTAGCACTGCTCTTCCCTCTAGATTACTATTCTTTCCCCACTCTCATTACTTCTACTTATCTCCCACTACTGTTCTTCTGCTCCAGCTCTCTCCTTCTTCTTGGCTAATGCTTTCACTATTACTGTCCTATCCCACTACTACTACTGTTCATTCTTGCTGTTCCTGCTCCTTCACTGATTCTCCCAATACTCTACTACCACTATGGTTGTTCCAATTTTTTTCCTCCTCCTCTACTGCTAGTATGATGACGACTTTGCTTCTGTTCTTCCACTCTTCTACTATTTGGCCTTAGAAACTCAGTATTAGGTCATTGTCTAGCTAAAGTGGTCTCGTGCTATTTTTTTGTATAACCCACCACTCCCAAATTGAATCTAACATTCAGCTGGGGAGCTGCTCGTTGAAAATCTCAGTCAGGTAGTCATGAACCTTTAGGATATCTTCATGCTCTGAATTCTGAGCAATACTCTGGAGTCCTAGGGCAGAAAGAAAGCTCAGCAAATGCTACTGAATGTTACTGAAATGAAATGCCCCCCTATAGAAAAAAGACATGCAAATCTTGCCAAGTTCAGTTTCTTCATTTGTAAAACACCAGAACCAAAATAATTGCTAAGCAGAGAAGTGGTTGTGACTTGTCTTAACTCTGAGAAGCACTAGAAAGAATTAACTTGACTGGCTACTAAAGTGCCTAGTAGAATTTAAGTGTTACACATAGAAGGTTTCAATTGTAATGATCTGTTTATCTTTAGATTTAACCTATGTAGGGTTTTGTTTAAACAATGGTATTCAGCAGGGCTCAACTAGGCATAACATTCCCATCTGCTCTCTGTGAATACCATGGTTAGGTGGTCCTTTGGCAGTGCACAAAGGGGTGTGTGTGTGTGTGTGTGTGTGTGTGTGTGTGTGTGTGTGTGTGTGTGTGTATGCGTGCATACGTGTGTGTGTGTGTGTGTGTTTAAAGCAACACAAGGTTGAATGAGAAAAAACACCTTTTCGAAGTATAATAGCTGGCTCCCAAGCCAGATTCTTCTTCTCTTAGTCACGTCACTGATGGGAGACAGGACAACTGAACTGTGGGGAGGCAGAAAATAGCCACAGGCTCTGTCCCTGAGTAGGATGGAAGCAGATTCATAACTAAGAACTCTAGCACTTTAGGCATAACCACTCTACATGGAGAGGAGAGGATGGAGATTCTAAGACATCCTGAGGCTGTTGCTGGGGAGGACAGAATCCATACCATTGACATGGGACCCCATGGGGCATGTTTCCCTACTTCTGGAGTCACAATATGGGCAGTCCTGTCACTTATATCATCTTTGATGATACAGGAGGTCAATCTCCAGAGAGGGACCTACTGGTAACAAGATCCATAGAGGAAGATGTAGCTTAAAGCCAAGTAGAGTCATAGAATTGGAAATAGAAGAAAGGATGGGTCCCATGGAGTGTCATGTGTTATAGATGATCACTACAGAGAGAAAGTATGTTCCCTTTCACTTTGATATTAGTGTCCTGGGACAAAGTTCTACTGATCCTGTATTAGTTATATCTTTGCCTCTAGACTTACTCTAAAACTGGGAAAAAATGAATGTAACATTCTGATGAAATCTTGGTTCATCTCTATCTGTCTCTTATAGAATATGGCTGAGCATGCTCAACTCTCTCAACTCAACATTTTATTAAAATCCCGAGAATGGGAAGGATGGCATACAGCTCTATGCTAATTCAATTCACTAAACATGAGTTAAGCACCTATTATGTGAAGAGTAATGTGATAAACACTGGGGATATGAAGAAGAAAAGGAACACTTCTTTTCTGGAGAGAGGCTTCCAAATCTAAAAGGTTGGAAAGAAATGTAATGTCATTCATATACCTTGAAATTAAATAAATATTATTAATTGACTTGAACTGAGCATGTTCACAAGTTATGATACTAGATAGGTTGTGACATATGCAGAGAATTGTATAGTAGCAAAAGTACTGGGTTTGAAATCAAAAGACCCAGGATGAAACCTTAGTTCTGTTACTGTAGGATCTTTAGGTACACAATTTCCCTTTTCCGGTTCCAATTTCCCATCTGTAAAATGGGGCAGTAAGAGGAATAGATTTTCCCAAAGTACATCCTAGTTATAGATTCTTCTCTTGGCCTCATGTTTCCACATCTGTAAAATGAGAGAACAGTTGGACTGCCTGGGCTCTAAGGTCCATTTGAGTTGTAAAGTCTTTTCTGTAGAATGGAATGGTGAGGCATGATGAAGATTATGTCAAAGGTGTATCTGTACTACAGATCTTTCTCTGGATCCTACTTTCCCCCATCCATAAAATGGAGCAACAGGTAGACCAGATGGTCTCTGAGGTCCTTTCCAGCTACAGATGTTAGGATCCATTGAGAAGCTCAGACTGTGCCAAGGCATCAGGAGCAAAGATGATCAGCTCAGCATGATGAGAAACACATCCAAGAGGAAGAGTCCAGAAGTTCCATGCTGATCTGGATCTACTTATGAAGCAAATGTCCCACTAAACTTGATTTTACAGCTTATCTGGGAAGCAGCAGGCTGCTCAAGACACAGCACACCAGGATCAAATCTCTTCCTACCCAAGAACTCTTTCAGTCATTGCCCCTCCTGTGGTTTTTCCTATTCACACTTCATGACAACTTTTCACTTCTCTCCTATCCTCACTGCCTCTTCTTTCCTCTCCCATCTTTTTTTTTTTTTAACTGATAACCAGCCTAAGGAGCTGACACCATCAGGCAGCAGCAAATCATTCTCTATAATCCCATCAGGTGGCCACAAAGCAGACATGGGAAATTCTTACTGGAGTTGCAGAGTAAAAGGCTGTCTGGGCGGCTGAGCAATGGCAATTAACCTAATTGAAATTACACATGTTGATAATGAGACAAAAATAGACCTGCAAATAAAATAGTTCCATTAGACGTCATTTGGAAATAATTAGCAAAATAAAAACCAGCTTAATGATTAGGCTCAGCATCTGGGGCATAATGGCTTTGAATCTGCCTAGCATCTGGGAGCTGATGAGAGACTGATAAAGGAGTGAATCCACCTTGGATGGCTAGAATGACCTGAGCAGGCAAAGTGAAGAGTTTCTAGGAGATCTGAGGTTCGGCTAGTGGAGAGTTCCACTAAGGTGTGCTATTTTGGGCAAGTCACTTTTCTTCTCCGGGCATCAGCTTTCATACCTGTCAAATGGTGACAGAGAGCTTGACTGGACGGTGTTAAAGTCTATTCCAGCTCAAATGATGGATGATTCCAAATGTTGACATTTGATTCTAGGGTTCCTTCCAGTTCGAATATTTTGTGTTCTCAAGGCATCTTCCAGCTCTCATATTCTCTGCTCAATGTTCAAACATTGCATGTTATGAAATTCTGGGTTCCAGGTTTTCTTTCACCTCTGAAATCTTATGCACTGTCTCCTAATATGCTATGCAAAGATCCTTTCTAGTTCTAACATATTAGGAACCTGTGGGATTGTATGATTAGGGGAAAGTGTTAGGGTTGCTAGAGACTTCAGGGATCATTTAATTCAAACCTTTCTTCCCCTAGACATTCATACCCTCATTTTACAGATGAAGAAACCCTTTTTATGTCACTAGGGGCAGGAGCAATTAGGTGTGCTCATTTGTTTTATTACAGCCTCTTAGCTAACCCTTCACCTTTACTATTTTGTGGATGTTTCTTTCTCTCCTGGACACTTAACTGACCTTGACCCATTGCCTTTTATTGACCTGTTGCTGTTATAGTCTCTCTGGTGACCACATTCAGGTCTACCACCCTATCAGGACCTCTGGTTTCCATATATTCTCTGGGCCTGTACTAGTCCCTTTACCAGTTCTGGTCTTTATGACCTTGCCTTAACTTTGATGTTCTTAAATGTATTTGCTCAATTCCTGATGCTTCTGATCCAAGGTGAGATATTGCCTAAGTTATGTTTCATCACTGAGACTCTACAATCCAAATGGCATTGCCCATGGTTGAGGGCTTTTCTTTTTAATTTAATTCTCTCAGATTGATCTGCCTACCTTCCTTTATTCTGAGAGTTGACTACTGCAGAGAATTTGGGGTAATTTCCTGAGAAAACATTAGGCTTTTAGATGATGGAATGTATAGACCATAAGGGTCAAGGGAGGTGGTATGCTGGGTAAAATGTTGTTCTTGGCATCAGGAGAAGAGTGTGTATGGGTAAGACACTTGATTTTCAGCCTCAGTTCTCTCATTTGTAGAATGGAAATAATTATAGCACCAACCTCATGAGGATATAATGAGGATCAAATGAGATATATACAAAACCCTTTGCATACCCTAAACTACCATATTGGTGCTCACTATTAAGAGAAGAAGGGGCCATATAGATAACATTAGGCAGAGGGAGAAGGAGCTACTAGTATGCGATGTTAGTACTTGGAATTTCAAAGCTCAAAGGAACCTTTAAATCTAGAATAGAAATGCTAGAGACCATAGACAACATCTAGTCCATGTCCCTCATTTCTATAGTAAAATGAAGAAATGTAAGACCAGAGAAGTTAAAGGTTTTGGTTAAGAAGACATAGCTAGTAAGTAGCAGAATTCAACTCTAGGATTTGAACTCAGTTCTTCTGACTCCAAGCCTAGTACTCTTAACACTTCACCTCTTTGTCCTATCTGAGTTGCATTCTTTAGAGGCAATCATAGTGACAACAGAAACAAATTATCTTCAGAGAAGTACAGAAATGTGGCTTTATAATTATAGATCCTGGGTATGGATTCTACTCACTCTACTTATCCCTGATCAAAAGATCAATAGGAATCATAGTCAAAGTCTTAGGGAGACTAGAAGAAGGGATTATGAAGCCATGAAAAATGGATATGTCTCAGTGTCAAACATGAAGAGATTAAGGCATTTGGATTCCTCAAGTTCCAGGTCATTCAATGGCTCAGTTCCATATAGCATTTAATAAAAGCCATATAATATATGCAAGACATAAGGCAGAGGGTTGAGATTAGAAAGAAAAAAGATGAAACAGACCTGCCTCTCAAGAAGTTTATATTCTACTTAGTGAAGGCTGAAGAAAGAGAATATATTAGTATAGATAAATATAGTGCCTGGGGGAAGTGAAAGGGGCAAAGAGGAGAGAGAGACAGAGAGAGACAGACAGGGAGAGGAAGAGGGAGAGGGAGAGAGATAGAGAGAGAGAGATGAACATAGGATAAGCCAAGAAGACAGAAATGGACTGATGAGAAAGTTGGGAACAAAACCAGGAATGAAAGGTATAATAGAAACCAAGGGGGTTGAGAATGTCCAGCAGAATGGGAGATGAAGGATGGGTTCAGAAGTGTTAATAGCTGGGGGCTGAGAATATCCAGCAAGAAGGGGGATGGAGTCAGGAGTGTTAATAGCTGAAGAAAAGTCAAGAAGGATGAGACCTGGGAAAAATGCATCATACTGAGTCAGGAGAGACTGGCTTTTGAAAGACCAGTTTCAGGAAAAAATTATGAGGTCAGGAATGAGATAACAAGAAAGTGAGTGGGGATAGGTGGGTGGTAGTGAGGAAGTTGAAGTCCTGAGTATACACAACTGTATATTGTGACTATAGTCACAGCTGTAACCAGGTGCATTTTCTCCTGGGGCAAAACAGCTGAGCAGGACAGAGGCTATTTGGACCAAATTGCCTAAAGTCACACACCTTATAATTGGTACAGTTAGGATTTGAACCCAAGTCCCCTGAGCCCAAATCCAGTACTTTTTCTGTTATTCTTCATTGTGGTACTTTAGAGATTTTTGTTTTAAAGGCTCAGAGAGAAGTAATTCACCAAGGGTCAGACAACAAGAAAATGTTATAACTAGAATGACAGCTGTCTTCAAATATTTGAAAGACTACTATGTGAAACTATAATTATGTGGAATAGATTTCCATTCTATTCCATTCCATTCAACTAAATTAGCATTTATGAAGTATCGACTATGTATAGATTACCATACTAGGTACTAGAGATACAAAGATAAAAATTAAATAGTTTCTGCCCTAAATGAGCTTGCATGTGAATGTGTTCAAAGAGGAATACACAAAAAGTAGGGACAAAGTATTAGGACAGCATACTAGCAGCTGGGAATATCAGGAATGATGTATAGGCTGGCCTCAGAGATGGCCTTGAAGAAAGTTCAGATTCAAAGAGGGAAGGATGAAGAGAGTCAACATTATAGGCATGGGAGTTGCAGATGGTGGAAATATTAGGAGAGAGAAATGATGGATGAAGAGTTCATTAACAATAGGATAAGGGTTTGGAAAGGAACAGAGAAGAAAGAGGGTACAGAAGGTTAAGAAAGAGGGCTGAAGTGATTAGGGATGAGATGTAAGGAGAAAGGGAAAAGATTTTTTTTTTGCCTTGACCAGGGACAAATATGAATGACAAGAATGAAGAGAGGAAGAGGCAAGACTCTGGTAGTCACAGAAGGAAGGACGTTTTGAGCAAAGAAAAACTCATACTTCAAATCAGCACCAAGGTTCTAATTAGAATTTTGTTCTGAAGGTGACTGATAATGGTGTCTCATTAGGGGAACTCCTCCCCCACCCCCAGGCTCAGAAGATAATAGCTAGGGAGGGATGGGTGGGTCAGTATTAATTGTAACCAGAAAGTGTATCTGAGGGAAGGAGCCTAAGCATATACAATTGTCACTGGCTCTGTCTCTAGATGATTCTGCTCAGTGTACTGAAGTGAGAGATAGGAAGGAAAATGAAGAGAGTCAAAGTGACCTTGAGGTTTTTGAGTTTTTTCAAGGCCATAGAACTTTTCCTGTACTTAATAGGCAAGTCACTTCAGCATTTTGTTCTGCCACCTTGACAACACAATCTTCTTCCAGGTGAAAATTTGTCTCTTCACCTCCAATTAGCTGTAATATCACCTCTAGCATAAGCTCTGCTACTTTGCACTGATACATTGGTTTCCTTGAAAGATGACTATTGCTGGTCCAAGGTGCTCTTGGGTCCATACTTGTAAAACTATAGTCCAAGAACCCAAACTTGTATATTCACCTTGAATAGTCAGCCGCTCAATACAATTAGCTAGAGTATTTAGCAAATACTTATAATTTCAAAAGTATTTACCAAGAAGGCAGAATGTGAACAGTAACAAAACATTCCCTATTCCCTATTCCCAATCCTCAAACCTGGGAAAAATTCTAACACAAATAGACATAGCTTTAAGGCAAAGATTGGGCATATACAAAGTATACAATAGTACAGAGGCACACATGTGAGGAACACATATGACCAAGGAAACTTGAACCCTGATATTCAAAGGTCTTAGTGGTATTTTTCTTTTCTCATTGTGCCCTTGTACTACACTCTTGGATGCAACAATTCTTGTGGGCATGCTAATGCCCTGCTGTAGGATTATTCCTCTCCAACTTATCTTAATTTTGTAGCTGAATTCTCTGGGACTGCTACTCTCTGCTGAACACAGAATCTCCGACTGAGTGAGTTGCCCTACTGCAGGGCATCTTTGCTGATAGAAGAGAAGAGGAGAGGAAAGAGAATAAAGAGATTTACTCCCTTATCAGTTACACTCTGAAAAAGGTTCAAGGAAAACAATGAAGAACAATTCTCTCTCAAGAACTAGGTTTTTTCCTCCAGAGATAGTTCTTTTCAACTTCCATAGTTGATTTACCACTGAGGAATTGGCTAAGATTAGCATCTTATTGGAATCTACTTTTTGGAATGGGGGAAAAGTTGTGTCTATCACCAACTACCTTTCAGACATCTTGAACTGGATGTCTAGGAATGGATCAATAATCAATCATCTTAAACTCAATATATCCAAAACAGAACTTATTATCCTTCCGCCTAAATCCTTCCTCCCTCTTCACTTTTCTTTTATGGTACAGGGTAACAACATCTTCCTAGTCTCTCAGGCTTACAACCTAGAAGTCATTCAGGATTCTTCACTATGTCATCCATATTTCCAAACTGTTGCCAAGGTCTGTCAATTTCACTGTTGCAACATCTCCCAAATATGACTTTTTTCCTGCCAATACTGTTGAGGTTTGTAGTTTTAGGGGCACAGGAGAACCCAAAATATAAACACCCTGGGTCCTGCTTAATGAATTCAACTCAAGCCTTCTCTCAGCCAAAGTATAAAACATAGCTTATTAAAGATTCGCTATAATGGATAGACTCTTAAGGAGCCCAAGTATTTGTGACACTTGTATGAAACAAGTGAGTCTGAACAATGTAAATCCAAGTACAAGCAGCTTTCCAGAGGACTGATGCTGTGAACAGCTTTCAAGGTTCTCATTACTTAGTATAGTGAACTCTCTATTTAGTCAATAACAAATCAGAGCAAAACATTCATAGAAAATCAAAATACAGCATTCACAATATTATAATTTATCACAGAAAATCAAAATACAGCATTCACAACAATTTATCACTAAAATGGCCACATAGTTTTCACTACAGTGGTTATATAGTTTTGAATAAAGTATAATCATTTAGTCAATCAATCACTTAGCAACGCAATCATTCAATCAACTCTATCATTCAATCATCCTTAACAAAAGTCAAAGTTCTCTACGCAGTAAGTTATAATATCAGTCACTACGCAGAAGTCTCTTAAGGGATAGTGTCAAATACACAGGCTATCCACCCTCAGTCACAAGTTACAATTTCAAAGTCATAAGTAAGTTACAGCTTCATTCAATCACTACTCAATCAATATCCATGGAGAGATCTTTCCATCTTGACCCAAGGTGGGCTCTCAGATTCCTTGGATCCCCTTCTATGGTCCCAGCTCTTACCTGGATTCACCAAACTGTCACCTGGGTTCAAAGGCAGACAACTCCCAGTTCCTTGTCCAGCTCTCCATGCAGTTCCTGTCCCACACTTGAGCTCACAATGTCCAGTCCACCTTACATCCTCCACAGTTTCTGTTCCCAGGAAGTCAAGGCTTAACAAAGCCATAAACAGACAAAATACTGACTCCACAGTCATGCTTCCTCAGTCTTCTGTAGCTGTGGCTGGTCCTCGGAAATCCTCAGCAGCTTGGCTGGCCCTCGGACTCAGCAGAAGTTTCAGCTGGTTCCCAGAATCAAAATCACTTCATCCAGGTTCTCAAAACAAAAATCATTCTCTCTAGCCTGGGCCTTTCTTGCTCAGCCTCCAGAACCTAGCTACAAGAAGATCTGTCTGATCCAGCAGGGGCTTCTTTTTATATACACACGGCTCCTTCCTGTTTCAGCCATTTTCTGTTTCAATCCCTTCCTGTTATGTCAGCAACAGGGGTTCATAATTTCTGTTTCTTTAATAGAGGCTTGATTAATTACTAAGTGCTAAGTATCTGTTAGCTTTGCCAATACAAAGGGATCAAATTACATTGCTATTACAAACAATCTGACACAGAATGAATCTGCAGTAAATTGAATCTCAGAACCTTGATGAGGCAAGATGGATCTTATATACAGAAAGACTGTGGGCAAGATCTAGGGGTGATCTAGGATAGGATAACCAGACTGATTCTTCCTTTTAAAAAATGATAGGGTTAGAACTGATTACCTCTCAGGACTCTTCTAGCTTTAAATCTATGATCATCAATAAGTGTTTATCAAGCCTTTGATTAAAGACACTGAATGACAAGAGTACTTTTCCAATGCAAAGTATATATTCTCAGGAGATCAACAACAAAAAGAAAGGCTCCATATAGTGTACAATTTTTATGGCAGTGCTTTTTGTAGGAGCAAAAAATTGGAAACAACATATGTGGCCATAGATTGGGAAATGGCTAAATGGATATTTTACATGAATTTAATGATATTTTACTATACTGTAAGAAATTAAAAATATGGGAAAGAATAGGAAGGCTTGTATAAACTCATGCAAACTGAAATAACAAAACTATAGATAGAGTCCCAATTGTATAATCCAGTCCAGGAAAACAATATACATAATGGCTAAAACAATAAAATAATCAAAACTGAATGTTGAGAAGTTATAATGAGTAAGCCTGACCACAAAGAAGAGATAAGAGAAGGCATCTTACTTCTTTGCAGAGCTATGAGCATGGAATATTGCATATAATGTCAGAGGTTTTTTTTTTTTTCTGAAATATTGGTTAGTTTCACTGAACTACCATTTTTCCTTCTTTTTTATTCTGTGTTATAAGTTGCCTCTCTGGGAAGGGATATGGAAGAATAATTTGGAAAAATTAATGGAACAAAAAATCAATAATCCTTTTTAAAAATATAAGTTTGATATCTTTTTCTCTTGATAATCCTTTAGGTATTAGGAGACAATAATAATGTTTCCATCCAAACTGTCTCTTCTTCAGGTTAAAGGTCTCTATGTCTTCAATTAATGATCAAACCACTTGGTTTCCACTCTCTTCACCATTTTTGTTGGGCCTCCTCTGGGCAGAATCCAATAATGATTCGAGTTCTATCACAGATGGTAGCTCCATTTGCATGGTTATGTGGTCTGTGGGCAGTTCTTGTTCCAACAAGTGGTAGTATAAACGGAGCCACCTGGCACCTTTGACTTTATGACAATCCAGGGAATTTCCATTCCCAGCCCAAGTTAATCAATTGGATAGCCAGAAGACAAACTGATACCACCTGTTATCACAGAGAGGATTCATGGACTTTTTCTTCCAAAACAGCACTCATTACAGTATTGTCCAGTTCACACCAGGCATAGGATATCCACATAATATTGGATGCTGACCCTCACAACCTTGCTAGAGATACACAAGAGCCTCACTCCACTCTTACTCTCCTATCTCCTCTTATGACAAAATTATATTATCTGTATGTGTATATGTCTATATATAACTATATATAGATATATTAATAACCATATATATGTTTTATATATATAAAACTATATATATAAACCATGTATTTATAACTACATATAAAACTACATATATATATATATATAAATATATATGTGTATGTATATGTGTGTGTATATAGATAGACTGAGAGAGAGAGGGAGAGAGAGAGATACTTTTTTCCTTTCCTAATCTTTACCTTGTTTTTTCATTTTCCAAAAACAGAACATTAACAAGAACCTTCCTTTATGTGTTGTCTCTGCCAATTAGAGTCTGAGCTCCTTGATAGCTTAGCTTGGTTTTGTATTTGTTTTCTTAGCACTTAGCACAGGCCTTAATGTATCTTAAGTTCATAGTAAGTATATGCTTTTCCATTCTATCCCATTCTTGAACTTCCATTCCTTCTGCCAATCCTTGATATCTATGCCAATAGTGGTAGCCATACAGAACAATCTTTAAAAAGTAAAATTCTGAAGGATAGAGTCCCAATTATATAAACCAGTCCATTTCCCATGGACCATTTTTGGGACTCAGATACTACCTTGATAAGAAATCTTGATGTCTCCAGTTATTTCTTTGACATACATATATTAGTCTAGAAAATGAAAAGTTCACAGTATTTTTAAAGAAAATACCTTCCCCCCAAATGACAAGAACCTTGCTAATCAGTAAGGACATATAAAGAGCCTTCCAGCCATGAATAGTTCCAATTTCACATGTCAGTTCACAAAATGGAATTAAGTGGGCATAATTTAGATGAGATCAATTGGCCTTTATTACCTATCACAAATAGAAGGGCAAGGACCAATTCAGTGGGCAGTGTCCTATTCATGGAGTCACTTAGAGAAATTACGTTCTACCTGTACCACAATGACTATCCACCACACAGATGCCTATTCTTCAGAGTCAAATTTAGGGCTAGCTGTTTATATCACTTTACAACCAGTATTCTTTTTGATTCCAGGAACAATCCTATGAGGTAGGCAGTACAGATATTATTTTTCCTATTTTACCAATGAGCAAAATCAGGGCCAGAGAAATAAAGTACCTTCTTTAACATTACATAGATAATAAGTGGCAGAATCAGGATTTAAATTCAAGACTTCTGGCTCCAAATCTCTTATTCATCAAAATTCAGGCTAAAGATGCTGAATGAACTTACTTTCCATTGTTTAAGGGAAAGAATCTTAGACTTGTTAACTAGAGATGACAATGGGTGGCATTTTCTTGACTCTGTTCCTTATGTTGTTGCAGCTCACCACACATATTGAGAGAAAACAGGGATATGAATTCCCATTTTAGGGAGATTTCCTTGAGTAGAAGAAACAATTCTTTTAAGGCTGATATATTGGAATCATATCTACTTGTCAAGCTAATATTTTTTCTTTTGCATATATCATAACCATTTATTATAGCCAATATTTCTAAAGAGTTATACAGTACTTTGTAATGTTACTTCATCCTCAAAACAATCCCGGGAGGTAAATATTATTGTGTTCTGCATTTTACATTTGAAGAAACTGAGTCAAAGAGAGGCTAAAGAGTCACACAGCTAGTGGTTTAGGCCAAATTTGCAGTCAGGTCTTCATGACTCCTAGTAAGGTATAGCTCTCCATCTACTATACCACTTAAATACCTCTTATTTGATTGTCAAAAATCTGATTGTTCCCATACCCCCCTTACTCCTCTGCCCCACTTTGTAACTTCTGTGAGAAGTCTAACACTCTATGATAAGTGATGTTTCTTCAAGGTCATCCCCAGAATAGTTTTGAGAATATACTGGTAAGGGCAGTTAGTCTGAGATTTTTAACTACTGCCTCTCAAGGCTAAATGTCCAACAAGGCTGAGCTGCTTCAAAGACTAATCATAAGTTTAGAGTAACTGTATGAACGCTTACCTTCCTACATCCTGGCCCCCAAACCTGCAAGGTCCCATCACAATTGAAATCTTATTGATAAACATATGTCAGAAGTGACATTCTTTTTTTCTCTTTGAGGAAGGATGATTTAATAAAGGTCTCACATCTCCAACATAAAAAAAGAACTTTGTCAAATCTATAAGAATGTGAGTCATTCCCCAATTGATAAATATTTAAAGCATACGAACAGGCAGTTTTCTGATGAGGTCAAAATAATTTTTAATCATATAAAATGCTCTACATCATCATCATTATTATTTTGCTTTGTTTGGAGGGGGAAGGCAGGGCAATTGGGGTTGTGACTTGCCCAAGGTCCCATAGCTAGTAAGTGTTAAGTGTCAGAGGCCACATTTGAACTCAGGTCCTCCTGACTCAAGGGCTGGTACTCTATTCACTGAGCCACCTAGTCGCCCCTCTACATCATTATTGATTAGAGAATCACAAATTAAAACAACCTTGAGATATCATTTTATACCCATCAGATCGGCTAAAATTATTGAAGGAAAAAGTAATAAATGTTGAAGGGGATGTGGAAAAATTGGGACGCTAGTTCGCAATTGATGGGACTGTGAAATGATCTGACCATTTTGGAGAGCAATTTGGCATTATGTCAAAAGAATTATTAAACTGCCTATAGCCTTTAACCTAGCAATACCATAACTAGGTCTGTATCCAAAGACGATTTGGGAAAAAGGAAAAGAGCCTATATGTTCTAAAATATTTGTAGCAGCTTTCTTTGTGGTGGCATAGAACTGGAAATTGTGGGGATGCTCATCATTTGGGGAATGGCTGAACAAGTTGTGTTGTAAAATTGTGATGGACTACTACTCCTGTGCTATAAGAAATGATGAGCTGGTGGCAACTAGGTGGGGCAGTGAATAGAGCACTGGCCCTGGAGTGAGGAGGAACTGAGTTCAAATCTGGAGTCAGACATTTAACACTTACTAGCTGTGTGTCCTTGCATAAGTCACTTAACTCCAATTGCCCTGTGTTCCGTCCTCCAAAATGACCAAGTAAAAAACCTAAAAGAAATGATAAGCTTGATGGTCTTAACAAAACATGGATGGGTTTGCATGAAATAACAGAGTGAAATGGGCAGAACCAAAAGAATGTTATATACAGTAACAGCCATGTTGTTTTAAGAGCAATTTTGAACAACTAAATCATTTTGACTACTATAAATACCCAAATTAACTGAAAAGGATCTATGAAGGAAAACACTATCTGCATCCAGAGAAAGAACTGATAAATACAAGAACAATAAATAGAATGATTTTATATATGTATATACATATTTGTGTCTGATGGTAGCCATCTCTAGGGGCAGGGGAGTGGGAAGGAAAAAAAGAAACTTACATAATAACTTCATTATATATTTAAAAGGAATAACAAGTACATAATAGATTTGCAGTTTCATGTGCAATCATCCTTTTTTTGTCTTCTACTATGTTATGGAAATGCTTGTTTTATTTTTTAAGTTCAGAATAAATTCAACAAAATTAAAAAAAAATAATCAAGCCTCAAATCAAATTGCTAAAAATTCCTGCCCTACACATGACATCTTCAGGTATATTGTGATGGAGATAAGAAGATTCACTACACATATGTGGAAGGCACCCTTCTCCTTTATCCTGGGACCCCATCAGCTGTGCAGTATCCTTCAATAAATCCTACTTAGATATAAAATTATGGGCTGAGTTCTTTCTTATCTTTTTAGCAGCACAGTGGCAATCCTTTTGGTGTTGTTTAGTCATTAAGTCATGTCTGACTCTCCTGGAGCATACTTTCCATGGGGTTTTCTTGGCAAAGATACTAGAGTGGTTTGCCATTTTCTTCTCCAGTGGTAGTCCTTGCCCTATTCATTTAGCAAGTATTTCATATATATATATATATATATATATATATATATGGTTCTGGATAGGCTACAGATTTTAGGCATCTGTTCTTGATCAGACAAAGGGGGCTGAATGTTCAATTCTATGGTAAGCAAACATACATCTTTGAAGAACACAGATAACAGTAGATCATGTTGTCCTAAACACAAGAATTGAAGGGGAATTCTTTGGAAATTAGGTGCTATACTCATGGTAATTAATCATTAATTCTATGATATGTCAATATTGTTTCCACGTAATTCCATAAACTTTAGTTATCATAAAGTGAGTGTGGCTATATCTTTGTTCCTTGAAATACTTGACCATCTCATGATCTCTAGGTTTCCTTCCTATTTTAAGCATTGATCCTTCTAAGTAGGGGAACGGCATCAAGCTGCTTAAAGGATGATATTATTTCTGGACACAAGTATGCATTGGGTGTTATCAAGTTGACCTGCCCTACTATCAAGTTCCACTGACCTCTTCTGTATTATACAAAATGAATGCTTTGGTGCAGGCTATGCCTTTTTGAATCTAAGATTTTAAAATAAGTGTTGAATACACCTTCCCTACAGCCTCAGAAAATGAAATCTATATTATAAAAAAGAAAAATTGTGGTGCCAAATACTGACTACAGTGAACATGTCTGGCAATGTATGAAACATTGTGCTCTTGTAGTCCCCCATCTTTCTGCGGAGATGAGAATTATTTCATTACTTGTTCTTCAGGACCGCTGTCATTTTCCCCAATTAAGCAAAGTGCTTTGTAGTGATATTTTATTTAGATTAATTTATATATAAGAACTTTAAGAGTTTTTCAAAAAATTATTTCTCCCTAATCTTGAGAGGAAGTCTGGGAAGAATGATTCATTGTTAATTAAATGTCCCTCTTCAAAAAAATGAGAGAGCTAGACAGAAACAGAGAGAGAGAGAGACGAGTTCAAATCCAGCCTCAAACATTTACTAGTCATGTGACCTTGGGTAAGTGACTCAGTTTCCTCAACTGTAAAATAGGAACAATAAGAGCATCTACCATTCAGCATTGTGAGGATCAAATAAGTTAAGATTTGTAAAGGGCTTAGCATAGTGCCTCAACCAAATCAATTAATAAATGCTTGCTTCCCCTATACATATTGAACCATACCTCCATCAAGTTGAAGTTGGATTTTGAAACAAGATTTTAAGAATTTATGTCTACTCCTACTGAATTCCTTCTCATTAGACATAACCCAATGACTTCACTTGTTAAGATAATGTTGAATCTTGACTCTATCATCCAACATATTGCCAGTCCCTTTTAGTTTTGTGCAATTTGAAGATATTATAAACATCCCATTGATGCCTAAGTCATTGGTAATAATGTTAAACTGCATAGGCTCAAGGACAGATCACTGGCAAACTTTGATAGAAATCTCCTTCCAAAATGACATTGACTCTACTCTTTCGTTTTGTCTCTTTGATCCTGAATATTCCTAGCATGTAACCCACATATCTTTATCTTGTTCATAGGAATAACTTGAGATATTTTATCAAATATTTTGCTAAAATCAAGGCAACTCATTTCTGAGAGATCCTCCTGCCCCCGACCCTCCAATCTAGTAAATCTATCAGAAAAGGAATTGAGGCTAGTCTATTATGACCCTTTCTTGATGAAGCACAGCTGGTTCTTTGTGATAACTGCTTTGCTTTCTTAATACTCACTATGCATCTTTATAATTATATATTCTAATTTTTATTGGCAATTCAAATCAAGATCACTGGCTTATGGTTTGAAGACAATTCATTTCCCTTTAAAAAAGGAAGATATTTGTCTTTTTCCTCATCTTCTAGTACCTCTCCCTTTTCCAAGGATCTTTCATTCATCACAGATAATAAACAACTCACTAATTATATCTACAATGTTTTTCTGGTAAACTGGAATATAGGTCATCTTAGCCTGGTTAATTGAACTCATTACAGGCAGCTAGATGCTCCCCTCCCCATCTTACCAGTTATTACTGAGCTGCAGCAGCCATTAGTCATTTTTATTCTATCTTTCTAGTCCAAAGTTAATTTTCCCTGGAAGAGAAGTCAGAAACAAAATGTGTTGAGTAGTTTTCTCTCCTCACCATTATTTATTATCAGTATCTTATGTTCTCCAAACAGTGATACTACCCCTTCTTTGATGCTCCTAGTTTCCCAAATATAACTAGCACAAAAACAAAGTAAAAAAACTAAAACCAACAAAAAACATACTTTTTTTTGGACTTATTATGCTTCATCAGCCTCAGCATATTCTGTGCTTAAGATATCCTGATGTTATTCTGATATTCTTTCAAGAGTATGTCAGGCTTTTGTTTTTCATCATTTTTTCCTGTTCTTTATTCCTTCTTCTGAGCATATTTTTTTTTTCCAAAAAATTGGGTTGACCATTGAGTTCTTTGTATAACTACATTGGTCTCAGACAAATCCCTCTTGCAAATTTTTTTTCTCCTTTATTATATCTTTTTTCTTCCATAAGAATATCATTTTTGAGAGTTTGCTGTCTCTCTTAGGAATACTTACACTATAGAATTTTATGCCATGGAATCCTACCTATTCTATCCTTGAACTCTTTCAGAGATAGTTTTCCAAAATCTGGGGTCAGTTTTGGTACCCTGAAAAGGATTTATAGAATGCTTTCCTTTCTTTCAGTATCACAAATTGGTCACTTCCCTTATAGGTTTCCATTATTTAAAAAAAAAAAGTAATCTACAAAAAATTCTTCCTTTTCTGCATTCCAATCCTCTAGTGAGAAAGGAAAAAAATGAATATGTATAGTCAACAATAAATATAAGAATGCTTACAGATACCATTTATATAGCTCTTTAAGGTTTGCAAAGCGCCTTATACATATTAACTCATTTTATTTTCACAAAAACCCTGGGAGGTAGGTTTTATTATCCTCATTTTACAGAAGACAAAATTGAGGCAGATAGATGTTAAGTGACTTTCCCAGGGTCATACAACTCAGGTTTGAGGCTGTATTTGAAATCAAGGTCTAGCACTCTATTCACTGTGCTACCCAGCAAAACAAATTCCAACATTAACTATGTCCAAAAGAAATATATTTCAATCTTCACTCTGAATCTATACCTTTTCTATGAGAAGGTGGGTAATATTTTTCAACATTCCTCGAATTAGTGTTGGTCCTCCCATTTTTCCTAGTTGACTGAAGTTATCATCTCACTCTGTATCGGATCATACCAGTATTTCCAGGTTTTTCTAAAACCATTCCCATCATTTCTTACAGTAAAATATTATTTCATCACATTTATATACCATAACTTGTTCATCCATTACTTAATTGATGGATACACCCTCAGTTTCCAATTCAAAAAAGAACTGCTATACATAATTTTTGTATATCCTCAGATTTTGTGTTGAGACTACTCCCTCACTTAACTTTCTTTCCCTTTTATTTTTGTCTCTCTGCTCTTCCCTTTCCCTCCTGCTTTCCTATTACGTGAAATGTATTTGATATTCGACTGTGTTTATGTGTAATATTCCCTATTTGGCCAATTGACATGAGAATGAGTTCAAGAATCAAACACTCCCCCTAATCCTTTCTTTCTTATCAGTCAGCAAGCATTTATTAAGCACCTGAACATTTTGTTATGTATCAAACATTTCCTCATCCCTTCTCTTCCCACCTGTCTTCCAAGTGATTATTCTTTTCCTCCCTTTTTTTAAAAATTTTTTTTATGACCATTAAAATATAACAGAAGTACCCTGTCCTCTGTTTAAGATCTTTTGGGAATTTTTATGATGATATGGTTCCGAGAGAATATGTGTATCATACCCCTATGTTGGTATGTAAACTGTTTATCATTGTTTAGTTCTATATGATTGTTCATTCATATTTACCTCTTTTTGTTTCTCTTGACTTCTGCATTTATACTTCAAAGCTTGCATGATTCTCTGATCTTTCATTATGAATGTTTGGGGTCCTTTGTTTCATTAAAGATTCATTTTTGCCTCCTAACATTTTATTTAATTTTCTGGGAAATTAATCATGTTTGTAAGGTTATATTCTTTGATTTCTGGAATATTGTATTTCAAACTCTCAACTTCTTTATAATGGTGGCTACTAAATCATATGTGCTTATGACTGTAGGTCCTTGGTTCTCTCTCTCTCTCTCTCTCTCTCTCTCTCTCTCTCTCTCTCCCCCCTTTTTCTGCAGCTTCCCTGCAGGAGAGAAGCAGGTAGCTAGGTGGTAGCACAGAGAATGTTCCACGTGCTGAAGGACCTCTCCTAGGAGAAATACTCACCTATGATACTCTGGCCCTCCTCACTCCCAGGATTCATTTTACACCATGTCTACAACTCCACCTGCCAGTATGGACTTAGCGGCAAGGCAAGTTCCAAGCCTCGGACAACCCAGACTGCAGAAATGGCGCTGCTATTGCTGGTGCCAAAAAAGATGACACTGGCAAAGGCATTCTTCCTCAGCTTGTCCAGGAGATGAGGTTGCAGCTCATGAAGGTCTGGCTGAGTTCCTGGGGAAAGCCGTACTTGGCCTAGCACAGGGAGGGCAGGGCCACCATCAGCGTGTCCTCTTTGGAACACTTTCACTTAAACTTACCCAGCACAAATGTGCACTTGGGCAGGTGGGCAAAGGGATCCTTGGCCTTGGGCTCCGCAGCCAGAGCCTGGTCACAATCATCCATCTCCTCCTCGGAGCTGGTGGCCTTGGCTGCCTTCTTCTCTTCCTTTCACTCAGCCTGGGCTTCAGCTTCTCTTCTCCCTCTCCCTTCTCTTTTCTTGGGATCTCCTTCTTAGGCTGACTCTGAGAAAACTTTTTAGCATCAAACTGTGCCATTTTCTCCCTGAGCTTCCCCTCTCCCAACACCTCCCAGGACTGGTGGATGCAAGTGAGGAACCAGCAGTGGAGTTGGGAAAGACCTGTGGGAACAAGGGCTCTAGGACCTGCTGACAGAGCCAGGAGAGGGTGCATACCACTGTGATGTCAGCCAGAGTCACATGCCCCCTAACAGGAACACCTGAGTCTTCAGGTGGGCATCGAGCAGCCCCAGAACCCTCTTCACCTCCTCTTCTGCGTTCTCCATGCATGGCCTGTTTGGTGTGGTGCATGAAGCCTGGCTGGAGGAATAATGTCACTGTCAGCCAAGCTGACCTAAACACCTGGGTAGCCACCTCGAAGTTCATTGTTGCCCATGTAGTGTGCAATGGCATTGCTTTCAAACATATAGAATCCACCATCACACTCAAACACTAGAACCTTGCCCGCAGGAAATTTTCAGAGAAATTCCGGGGTACAGTTGGTTTGATCAAAGTGGAAATGGGGAGGTGTGGACAGCACCCAGATCTGGGCCTCATTGTACCATGCAGCAATGAGGGCCTAGAAGGTCTACCAGTTTTCAGGGTATGTACAGAGGGTTGCATCAGCCACAGTGATTGTGCCCAGTATTTTTGTTTTGCTAGGAAGCTCTGAATTTTGACTATTATGGTTCTAGTAGTTTTAATATGGGAGTTTCTTCCAGGAGGTGAGTGGTGAATTCTTTCTCTTTTTACTTTGTTATCTGGTTTTACAAAGTTTGGGCAGTTTTATGATTTCTTGAAATATGAAGACTAAACTCTTATTTATGCATTCATTCACTCATTCATTCATTTATCTTTCTTATTTTTAATATTTGGTCAAGGCTTTCAGGTAGTCCAAGGATGTTTAAATTTCAAAAAAAAAAAAATCTCATTCCTCTGTTTTCCAGGTGAATTATTTTTGCTGTGAGACTTCTTATATTCTCTTCTATTTTTTTTTTCTGTCTTAATTTTCTCTATTATTTATTTATTTAGTCTCATGTAGTCATTAACTTCTATTTGTTACATCCTAATTTTGAGGCAGTTTGTTGCTTTGGAAAAGTTTTGTATGACATGCCAAGTTATTAATTAACTTTTCAATTATTCCATACATCTAAATACATTTTCATTTTTTCCCCTTTAACCCTATCATTTCATTTTTAACTCTTTTGAAACTATTGCATTTGCACAAGTTTGTTTTTCTCTAAGTTTTATTTTTTACATGTTTTGTAACTATTCTCATCCCCTGGTTTTGTGTCCTGAATGTACCTGTCGGCATTATATCTTTGTTTTGTTTTATTTTTAATAAGGGGATTTTTTCCCCATTCTTTCAGCCTACTAAATGACTTTAAATTTTATATTAGGACCAGACTCTGCACACGTATGAAGGGGATAACTATGTTTTTCCTATCACAGTTTTCTGGAAGTGTTTAGTGTTAAATTATTCCAAAATCTGAGGGTTAGCTAAGCTAGGACCTCTAGTTTTTCCATGCCTCCAAAGTAGTCTGATCTAGGGCAAAACCTAATTTCTACCTTCAGGTTTGAATTCTGCAAATTCCTAATCAAAGGTGGAGTCTGAACAATATACCTATGGCCATACCACATTTCAGTTCCAGTAGACTGCTGGTGGACTCAGGCACTATCAGACTTATGAAAAGCTCTACTAGCTCACAGTGATAGAAGTGGAGTCTCCTCTTAGGTCTCAGAATCCCCACCTGGTTACTGGAAGCTTTAGAATGAATTTGGGCAGATAGGTAGCACAGAGAGTAGAGTGCTGGCCCTAGAGTCTGGAGGACCTGAGTTTAAATCTGACCTCAAACATTTACTAGCTGGGTAACTCTGGGCAAGTCACTTCACCCTATCTACCTTGATCTCATCTGCAACTGAGCTGGAAAAGGGAATGACAAACCACTTGAGTTTTTTTCCAAGAAAATCCTAAATGAGGTCCTGAAGCATGAGACATAATTAAAAAAATGACTAGCTGGTAACAATATTAGAATGAATTGAAGACTAGAACTGATACCCTGCTTTTCTTCTGAGACCAGATTCACGTACCTGCTGCTTCCTTCTACAAGATTTAGGTCCATGACTGTTCTTTGCTCTGGACACAGATTTCCTCCTCAGTAAACCCTGGATCTTTGCCCTGGGATTGAGTAATGAGAAATCAAACTGCCAATTTGGCATTGATTCCTGCAAAAAATTTGGGTGCCTCCTTACTGGATTTGAATCTTTTTACTCTTTTGTGCAACCTCTACCAAAACTGGAATGTTCCATGCTGTCATTCCTGGGTAGACTGCCATACCTAAAATTCATGAACCTATCTCACTGTCTCCCTATCCTGACCTAGGTGGGATAAAATGGCTTACTTCCTGTGATTTTTTTTTTTCTTGAATTTACTGATCATCACTTCAACTGGTGCATTTTTCAATCTGTTTGTAGGTGTTGTGGGTAGGGAAATTCGCTTTACTTCTTGTCCTCCACCATTTTGGCTCTGCTTTGCTTTCTATCATTTTTACTTTTAACAAAGAATTCTTTCTTGTTAATGAAAATAGCAATACAGAAGAGGAATTCTATTCATTGCTTTTTCCAATTTTCAAATGATGAAATTACCTTTAAGATAATTGAAGAAATTTTAACTGCTCTTCTTTTAAAAGAGAGCTTTTTCCAACAGATAAAGACTGTAACCATTCCAGCTTTATGGCCTGTTTCTGAAAATTATCTATTTCTTCTTTTTGTATAGGAGTTCTATGGTATATTCCTATAAGAATTTCACTGCTCTTTATGACTTTGGTGACCTTCATTAAGATGTTCTCAAACATTCTTCT
>JAQQSV010000569.1:0-57877 GCA_028646515.1 Pseudochirops corinnae
AAATATCTATCTATCTATCTATCTATCTATCTATCTATCTATCTATCTATATATGCAATCTTTATTATTATTATTATTATTATTATTATTATTGTTATTATTAACTACATCCAACTGGAACTTGAGATACATAGGCACTGTGGTTGGGAGATCCATCCTGCCCTACCGAAAAATCAGAGCAGTGAGGGGGGAAGACATAGGAGGGAATAGACTGGGGGAGGGGGGATACACTGGGATGGCTGTTTTCGGATGATGGATAGGGGAAAGATAGGGATAAAATATGTAACTCAAAATCTTGTGGAAATGAATGATGCAAACTAAAATAAAATAAAAAATAAATAAATAAAATTAAAAAAAAAAAGAAATTGCTCTCACCAAAGTTACTGATGATCTCTTAAGAGCCAAATCTAATGACCTTTTCTCAATCCTCATCCTTTACTTCTCTGCAGTCCTGGAGATATCGATCACTCTCTTCTTGATACTACTCTCTTCTGGGTCTTCATGACACTAATCTCTCCTGGTTCTCTTCAACTTACCTGATCACTTCTTTCCGATCTCTTTCGCTGAACCTTTGTCCAGGTCACACAAGCTAACTGTTCTGAGTTCTGTTCTCATGCTTCTTCCTTTTTCCTTCTATACTTCCTGACTTGGTGATCTCATCAGCTTGAATCAATTTAATTATCACCTCTCCACTGATGATTCTCAAATCTTCATATCCAGTCTTAACGTCTCTGGTGATCTCCAGTCCTTCATCT
Organism: Pseudochirops corinnae; assembly: GCA_028646515.1. NCBI lineage: Eukaryota > Metazoa > Chordata > Mammalia > Diprotodontia > Pseudocheiridae > Pseudochirops > Pseudochirops corinnae. The sequence goes on from JAQQSV010000569.1 coordinate 756, forward strand.
TCAACTAATTATTGAACATCTTGAACTAGATGTCCTGTAGATATCTTAAACTCAATATGTCCAAAACTAGACTCATATCTTTCCCCCCCAAACTCTACCCTTTTCCTAACTTCCCTGATACTGTTGAGGGCATCACCACCCTGCCAGCCACTTGGCCTCACAACCTATGTGTGATTCCTCACCCTATCTCACCACCTCAAGATCCAATCTGTTGCCAAGGTCTATCTATTTTAACTTCATAACATCTTTTGTATGTATATCTTTCCTTCTCCCTTCTGACACTGCCCAATGCACCCCAGTGCAGAGCTTCATACTAGAACTACTGGAAGGGCTTAATTTATTTCCTGGCTACAAGTCTCTCCTTATTCCTTCTATCCTACACTCAACTGTCAAAGTAATCTTCCAGAAGTGCAGGTCTGACCCTGTCATACCCCTACTCCATAAAAACCAGTGGTTTTCAATCACCTCCAAAATCAAATATAAAATTCTCTGGCTTTCAGACAACTTCACAATCCACTACCCACCTTTCCAACCATCTCATACCTTATACTTCCTCCCCACCACCTCTTCCCAGTAGCACCACCACCATGTGCTCTACAATCCAGTGACTCTAGCCTCCTTGCCATTCCTGGAATAGAACGTTCTACTTCCCAACAACAGGCATTCTCACTAGCTGCCCCTAGTGCATGGAATGCTCTCCTTCCTGATTTCCCTGGTTTCCTTCAAGTCCTAGCCAAAATCCCAGCCACCATAACAAGAAGCCTTTTCTGTTTTCCGTTAACACTTGTGCCTTCCCTCTGCTGATAATTTCCATCCTGTCATATATGTAGTTTCTTTGTACACAGCTGTTTTCATACTGTCCCCTCCATTAGTTGTGAGTTCCTTGAGAAAAGAAACTATTTTTTATCTTCCTTTGTATCAATGCATTTAGCACAGTGCCTGGCACACAGCAGGTGCTTAATAAATGCCTGCTGACTGACTAAATATGGCTTTCCTCAGGACAGTTACAGGCTACTTATAAAGTCACGCTATTGAAGCTAAATCACAGCTATTACAGAAGTATTTCTGACTATTTTTCAACATTAGAGCAAATATTTCCTATGTGTGTGTGTGTGTGTGTATATATATATATATGTACACACATGTATACACACACACACACACACATATATATATATATACATAAAATATAGAAAAAAAGGGCTTCTGAGGTCATTTAGTCCAATCACTTAATCTTACATATGAGTAAAGTATCACTGAGAAAGCCTCTGTGACTTGCGTAAGGTGAGAAAGGAGTTAAGGGGCACAGCCATGGTCTGAGCCCAGGCCACCTCATTTTAAAGGGAACACTCTCAGAATCATGGTAAATATATCACCCAAGGTTACTCTTATTTTTCCATGAAAAATGAATTCTGTTCCACAAAATTAAAGAGTTGGGCAGAATAAAATGGGACTTTTAACACACCTAACCCATTCAATAATGAGATCTTCTTTATTAATATGCCACAATTACGAAAACACAACTTGAAAAGATACTAGAAAACTCAACTTTTATGTACCTTCCATAACCTTAAACAAATTAATATTTCTTAATAATATTTCTTAAATATTAAATATTTCTTAAAATATTTACACAAATGCTGTCATTAGAGAAAATGTATTATTTAGTAATTTCTAGAAACTCTTTTACAAAGGAGAGAACTTCTAAATAAATATTAAGGTTTTCAGTTAACACCTTTATTGACCTATTCAAATTCGAAATGTTTAAAGAAATACATTTTAATTGAGTTAATTAAGTTTCACATTTTTATGTTCTCTAATTGTTCCATGCAGTAGGCAGATAAGACTTTTAAACTATAAACTATAGTAAAAAGTCCTTTTTCTTTTCTTTTCCCCAAATTTTTGTAAAATCTATTTCAGTTGAACTATTTAATTCAGTTAATAAAGAATGAAAAAAAAAACTGTATAGTCCCTGAAGACTTTTTAAGAAGCAGGATGTCTAAGAGCTACCAAATGTTTGCCTCTAGCTTTTTCTTTGCCTTCTCCTACAAGGCAGCAGAATCCAAGGGGGTAAAAGTCCCCAACAAAGAGGACTGATCACTGAGAACTTTCAGTTGCTCCCTTGCATGGACAGATGGAGGTGAATGGAGAAAACTGAAAAGTAAAGGCTCTAGAAATAGACAGTACACCCTGAATATCTGCTAGATGAGGATTCCGAATTTCTCAAAATCACCCAAATCTTACCTCCAGTCTTTTCTGGTCACTAATTCTCTTGATATTACAACCAAAAATGCCAAGAAGGTAAAATGCTTCAAAAGTAAGTGAGCCAGCTACTTGAACATGGGGCATCAGAACTCTTGTACAGTCTAATACAATAGTTTAATGGTAGAATCAATTCTATTTCATTTAGTTTGCAAAAAAATCCTTGAAATTCTATCAAATCTTACTAATGGTCACTCAACTATCTTCAACAAGTGGTTATTAAACAGAAAATTTTGTTAAATAGGGGGGAAAATGCTCATTTTATTTACTTCTTTTTATAGTTCATTTTGGAGGATGCACAATTGATTTTTTTAAAATCATGTTAATATTTTGACCTTATTTGCAAAACTAAATTAATACATATTAAAATGTCCTCAGTACTAAAGTATTTCTACAAATCTGTTCCTTTACTTAGGTAAATAAATCTTTAAATTTGAAAATATCTATAAAATATTATGGGCCTCAAATGCATACTACCTCAGATCTTAAGAAGTCCATGCTACAAGTAAAATTCTTATTTGTAACCATGTTGATGGTAATGCTGAAAACAGTAATTAAGTGAGTGATAGATACAAGTGAAGCCTATGACTCATAGTTTATGAGGGAAAGGGATTTAGGAAAAAGGGCTTAGAAAAGAAGCAAAATCATGACTTCTGGATTAAATGGAAGCCTTCCTGGTCTAAGGGTTGCAATGACTCTTTGTTACACTAAAAAATTTAAAAACTGGTAAATTAAGCTGCCTATGCTATAGCTGAAACCATATTTTTAAAAATTTGTGCCCAATACAAAAGATTTTAGGAGGAAAATTTTTAAATAAGATTTAAAATATTAACTGAGAAGGTCAATTTGAGTCATGAACAATGTTACTAACAAGGAAAACAAGTTATATTTCTGTTAGAAAATTTACATGAATGAAATGTAAGTTAGAGAGTAAATATTTTGATGATCTGTTTCCAGCAGAGTTTAAAAGATCTATTATTTCAGTTCTATGGGTTTTTCCCACTATTAGTAGAGATTGTAACATGTACCTCAGGAAACTGCTGTGGTCAAACAAATTGTGGCATATATATTCTAGGAGCTAGCCTCTCTCTTTCAATTTAGGCTTGTCCTTGGGCAAGAGAGCTAGCCTATGGCCAAGCCTCTATCTGAAGCCTTTCTAGTACGGTACAGCCTAATAAGTCTTTAAATACAGTAAAAGTCCATTTGAATAGCCCCCCCAGTGCTTACTTGAACTGATTCACTACATCAAAAGCTCTTAATATGAGGTCAGTAAATTTATTTTTTTAGTATTTTGATAACAAATTCCACTTAATTAATTTCCTTTATAATGCTATGTAATTCTATTTTGTGCATCTAAAAACAATAGGTCTCACCAACCCCCAAAGGGATTCTGTCATGACACTAACAAGATCAAGAACCACTGAAATAGGTTAAGGAGTTGATGAAAATCAAAGATTTAGAGCCAAAGCAACCACTAATACCATCTACCCTAAACCTTTCATTTTATAAATAAAGAAAATAGAGATCAGAGACATTAAACAAAATTATTCAGGTAGTATGCAACAAAGCCAAAATTCAAGCCCCAGTCTTCTGACCCCAAATTTAGCACATTACTGCTTTTTTTCAAATTTTAGAAAAATTATCTCTCTGGATTTGCACAGGTTTCTATAAATGGACAGTTAATGAACATTTCTTGAGGGTTTTATGAGAGTAACTGTGACCTTGGAAGAAGAAGAGGTGCCAGGATAGTCTATCTAAGGCAGTGGTTCTCAACCTGTAGGTTGCAACCCCTTTGGGGGTCGAACAACCCTTTCACAGGGGTGTCACCTAAGACCATGGGAAAACACATACTTCTGACAGTCTTAGGAACCGAGATACCACTCCTCTATCTGTCTCTAGGCAGGTCTGCCCACATGCAGATAAGCCCACATAGGAGTATAAAAGGGTTGCGGCATTAGGAAGGTTGAGAACCACTGATCTAGGGGAACATCTATGCTCAGTAAGCATGTCCTGTATGGAGATCCAGCAAAGGAGACTGGGAAAAAAAAAACCAGATTGTTGGAAGAAAGCACCTAAGTCAAGAAGGACAGGTACTGAGAAACCTGGGCAATTAAGAGATGACTGATAATTCTGGAAAGAAATTTCAGGTGAATAATGAGGTTAAAAGTCAGATTGCAGACATTTTATAAGAGAGCAAGAGGAGAAAAAGAGGGACCACCAAGTATAACTGGCTTTCTCAATAAGTTTAGCTTTGAAAGGAAGAGGAAAGACACAAGAAAATAGCTAGTGGGGATGACTGGATCAAGTGAGGATTTTTTAAGGATAGGGGAAATATGGGCAAGTTTTTGGGCAACAGGGAAATAGCCAGTAAACAGGGAGAGACCAAAGATTAGTGAAAACGTAAGGATAATGGGGAGATAATCCACTGGAGAATTCAGGAGATCAAGGGAGGATCAAGGGAGCTTATAGAAGACATATACCTTGCAAGGAGCAAGACCACTTCTTCATGGGAAATAAAAATGGAGAAGGAGATAGTGGAGTCAGAGATCTACATGACATGAGGAGGAAGAGAAAAGGGAGAGTTATCAGCAAATTAGCCTCAAATTAGTGTGATTTGTTTTGGCTAAGTTCAGTTCTGGCCTCTGATTCACATTTTATGCCTTCCTACTAATTAATCATTTAATGTAGGAGGATTTTTTAGGCAACACTTGGGTTTATTTTTCTTCATTACAATCCCTTTGGAGGGCATCTACAACTATAAAAAAAGCCTTGTCATGTTATATATTTGTCATCCCACAAGATGAAATGAACTCTGAAACCACACCTTTTCAGATCATTTCCTTCCACCACTGTAGGACTTCTTCATGCCCCTAGGTAGAGTAACTATTCCCCAGCCCTACCACCCCTTTGCCTTCTTTTCATGTATTGTCTCCACAAATTAGAGGGAAGTTCCTTGAGGGCCAAGATTGTCCCATGTGTATCCCCAGCATTTAGCACAGAACCTGGCACACAGTGTGTGCTAAATAAGCATTATTGACTACTGACTACTGACAAAAAGAATTAAGCATTATTTTTACGTTTTACATTTTACCTGTCCCCCATGCCTAGAATGTTCTCCCTCCTCACTGGTTTTTCCCATACCTTACCTTCTATAGAAGGCATTCCCTATCCTCTGTTTCAGTCAATTGAGCTTCCCCTCTAAGGCCTTCCTTCCACCCTGTCTATAACTTATAAATACCTTCTCCTTTACATGTTGTCTCCCCATTAGAATGAAAGATCCTTGAAAGTAAAAACTTCTTTTTGCCTTTCTTCGTACACCCAGCAAACTGTCAATGAGAATGATCAGTGTTGAAGGGATTATGGGAAGCTAGGCATTCCGGTGTATCGCTGGTGGAATTGTGAATCAATACAACCATTTTGTAAAGCAATTTAGAATTAGGCAAATAAAGTAGACATATCCCAAGGAAGTCATTGATTAGAAGGCAGTCTACATCTAAATCTTTATAGCATGTCTAAATATTTAGAGCAATACTTTTTGTAATAGTAAAGAATTAGGCACAAAGTATATGTCCATTACTTCAAGAAAGCCTAAGCGAATTGTGGCACATGTAATGAAATATAATCATGCTGTAAGAAGTGATGAATACAGAGAAACAGAGAAAGATTTACATAAATTGATACACAGTGCAGTAAGCAGGGTCAAGAAAACAATCCGCATAATGACTGTGACAATGTAAGTTATAAAGAACAATTCACAACTTGAAAAAAGACATATAAAAGGATATTCCCATTTCACCTCTGCAGAAGTGGGAGATCTGTACATGTTTCTACACAGCAAATATTTTCAGACTTTTTCAATATATTGATCAGTTATGCTGATTTTTCCCCCGTTTTATTCATGTTTTTGCCTTTAAAAATATAATTTCTTATAAGGGATGGTTCTTTGGGAAGGAAAAGGGGAAGGATACTTGAGAAAATCATAGTAATATAAAAAGAAGGCATTAATAAAAACTTAGTTTCGGGGAGAAAAGAACGTTAAGTTTCTTGAGAGCAGGGCATGTTTTTGTGTTTTTGCACTTTGTGCATCCGCTGAGTTGAGCACGGTATCTGGCACACTTAATGAATGTTTGCTGACTGATGTCCCACTTTAAGGTTTACAAAACCCTTAGGCGAGGATGTTATGTCAAGAAGTAAAGTATGACCATGGGAAAGTCCCTTCAAGTCTTTGACTTCACTTTCCTCATCTGTAAAATAGGATAATCTTTGCCACATCTCCCTCCACCCATATATCTCTGTAAAGACCAAATGAAACAATGTTGGCAAGGCACTGTGTCTAAAAAACAACCATTACTTTTATTACATGACATTGCCTGGTTACTCCAGGGTTACACAGCTATTCAACAGCAGAGCAAGGCTAGATTGTCTGAGAGATCTGCTAATCTTGGCAAGAAAGGAAAAAAAAAAAGAATGAGGCCTCTAGCATTTTGTTTCTTTGGAGAGGATTTAGAATAAAACAGACAAAAATCATATAGGATGAGGCCTGATTCAGATTTAATCTGCCTCCGTGAGAGTTATTGAAGCTGGCAGGGCCTCAGGCTCCCATGATGATGAAATAAAAAATCTACCAAGATTGCCGTTAGTTCAAATTTTAAGGAAAGGAAAAGGATCTTTGTAGGATCAAAATGGAGAATAAGTTAGTATTTTTATGGATCTTTATATTCTAATGAAGCTCAGGAATTAACACTAAAAGTAGTAGCTAAGTTTAGTCAATAGGGTAATAACAATTAGGTTGTGAAAATATTCACAGTAATTTATTCAATAATTACACACGCAGAGTCCAAAGTCTTAAGAAGACCTCATTTTTCACTACTTCATACCACTGTATAGACTTTTCATAGTAAAAAGAATTATAATCACTGAGTTTTAATAAAGACTAAAAAGTACTTTAAGAAATCTAATTACATAAAGATGAGCTCCTCTATTCTTCCAAATATGTTTTGCAAAATTACTAACCTAAATTCTGACGTTTTTACATTTATACCTAAATTTGTAGATAGAGAGTCATGCTTTTTTCTAGGTGAATGTTGTAGTAAAGAATATAAAATCATTTTGTTATCTACATATTCCACCTAAGGAGAGAGAAATGAGGTGAATTATTGTCTTTGCACTGGTAAAATTTTAAAAATACTAATCATTTCACTGCCTACATTTTATACTAGCAACAAGGCGTTCATGAATATTTTCTGATCAACAATCTGAAAGATCATCTAAAAAATGACTACCTAAAAATTAAATAAAATTAAATATGGATAACTTCTCTACAGTAGCTGACATATGAAAATAAAAAATGACTAAAACAAAGTTAGCTTGGGCTATATATGCCAAAAAGGCAGAAAGGGCTACTTAGTAGATTTAAAACAAGTCATGTTTAGCTGAAAATAGCTGTGTCTATAGTGTAAAAAGCCAACTTTCTAAAAGGAAAGAGATAATTATCAAGATACAGAAATTACAATAGAACTTTCTAGAAAAAAAAATTTATATTAAACTTGCTCTTTTAAGACAAATGTGGAGTTATGATACAAGTTCTAGTATTTGTCTTTCAGACACAAGTTTGGACTTTCTGAAAATAATCAACTATACAAGGAAACCAGTTAACTCACCTGCCCTTTCTGTGGTGCTAAACAATTAATAACTTCATTGACCATCACTGGTATGTGTAATTGTTTCACAGTTTCATGATTTCCACTTGGAGAATTATGCATTTTCTGATCTTTGGAAACACTTGCATGTTCTCCATCTTCAAGTTCATTGTACCTGTTGACTGAAGAATGCATTTCTTTTGGGCGTATGCCTATATTAAAGATGCCAGTTTCAAAACTGTATGGGAAGAATCCTTTGTAGATTCTGCAAAGACATTGGTATCGAAGCATACTGAAAGCTTATATGATCTGGAAGAAAAAAAAATAATCCATATTACTTTTTAAAAATTTAAACCATATTTGTTAAAGAAAGCTAAGTTTAGAATTCTGTCGAGTACTTACTATACCTTCAGAGTATACTAAAAACTATCAAGAAAAACTATTACTTAAGAAACTTAATCATACAAGTCATCATTCATTTGAATATCTTAACCAGGAAATGTTGAGTCTTCCAATACAGAGCAAAGGGCCCAAATAAAACCCATAAAAAGCCTAAAAATGCAGCTGTTGACACATCTGATAAGCCATAAAAATTGCTAGATATGTTCTAACAAGTGAAGATCTGAAAATTACCAACCATTATTTTTCTGAAGAATAGTTTTGGAATGTTAATCAAGTCTAGATATAAGTATAAAGCATGTGGGTAGAATAGCATAAGAACTATTTTTTAAGAAAGGTGCTATCTGTAGCAGAAAATAATGAAGAAATAACAAAGAAAATAAAGTAGAAGAAAAAAAGATGGCCAGGTTCCACAAGTCTCTCAGTTTGTAAACAGAATTCTAATTGTAGATGTATTTTTTAACTTGGTCATTAGTATGTTATCATCCTTGATTTAAAATATTTGTTTAAGAAATGCTAACTATCATATACTTATCACACAAACTTGTTTGTTTTAATTATCTATAAAAATATTAAAATTAAGGGTGTTTTTTGCTTATTTGTTTGCTTCTTTATTTGGAGTGTTTCTTTATTTGGAGGAAACTAACTTGTTTATTTGAAAAGACCAATTTTAAAAGACTAGCAATTCATATCATGTCAATATTAATGGATTGTACTTTTAAAGTCCTTGACTCATTTCTTTTTATAATTACATTTATACATCAATATTTCACTAATTACATTTATTATAAATTAAATAAGTGACCCATTTTGAAATACAGAGTAGCAAAATTAACTTGCGAATGAGTCCTATCCTTATCCGCTGGTGCCTTCCTTGTCACCCACAAATGCCGTTTCTCTATTCTTCAAAAAGATGTTTACATGATACTGCTACCCTCTCTTCTCTTCTCCCTTTCAGAACCCAACTTCTAGATAAAGCTTTTTTCCATTTTTTCGCTTCTTCACAACCAAATCACTATTCAATCTCTTTCATTCAGGGTTCTATTCATGTTTTCTTATAGTTGTTCATTTTTCCTTTTTAGTCTCCAGATTATAGCTTCACAGGACAAAAATACTGTTAGGATAAACAACACAATTGAAATAAAATATATATAAAGTATATCTCCAAGATAAAATTCTTCCGCATATTGTAACTATTTTGCCAAACGATATTAAACAACATTTGAGGTATTATCTCTTGTTTTCCTAAAAACAATAACTACCTAACTAATCATCATTCCAAATTCAGGAATTTTTTTTTTATTTCAGCAGAAATTGTCAAATCAGAAGGAGAAGTAAAAATTCCTAAAATACAATTTTTGGGACTAACCTCCCAACAAGAATACAGAAACCATTCTAAAACACTCCAAAAACTCATAAAATCTTGCCTAAAAAAATTCCTCCTTTTAGAAGATAAAATGATGGATATTGAATAGGTGATCATGTAAAATCTGCAAAAACATAAATATGAAAAAATGTGGTACCACTTAACAAATAACCTAGGGAAAAGACTTGATTTAGCCATGCCCAAAGAGAAACAAATTTAAACAGCACACTGCCCTAAATAAAAGGAAGAATAGGGCAGTCACATTTTTTTTAACGGCTGGGTATAGTAAAAAAAAAAAAAAAAATGTAAACATAGTAAATACTAACAGAGTCAACACAGTAACATGGTAAAAACTAGAAACTGGTAAGGTTGGAATAGACTTGGAGAATTAAAGTGATGACAACTTAAACAAAATAACGGCTTCTATTTTGTAGAAAGTTTCTGAGAATAATACCAACTGCTTTCCTGTAAAACTCCAACCAAACTCTCATTTAATACTCTACATAAAAAAAAGTTAGTACATACATACATACTCAGAATCATCACAGGATCTAAGAAGTGAAAGTGACCTCAGAGGCATCTAGTCCAAGCCGCATCTGAGAAATGTCACACACACTCCTACCAGTGAACATCTAGTTTTTGGTTAAGAAATTCTAACACGCATTTCATCTTCAAAAATAGAAATAATTCTATTTAGACAATTAAACAGTCAAACATGTTTAGTTTTAGTCCATTGGCCGAAATATGTATGTGAGTAAAGTGGCAGATTCCATTCAACTAGGTTTTAGTTTAAAAAAAAAACAAAACAGGGAGCCCCAAGTTCAATACTGGGATCAAACTAAGAGTCTACAGTAATGGAGAAAATAATAATGAAAGAAATATTGTAAATTTTGGGAAAGCAAAACTAACATTTCGCTGGCCTTTTGAATGCTTTCAAAAAAACAGATTTTGTAAAGTCATTAAACTATGCCCTGCCGAGACACACAGCTAAAAGGCATTATTACAAACTGAGAAAAAATATATAGAAACAAAGAGAAGAGTGGGCAACCTTACCTTACCGAGAAAGTTTTGTTTTTTGTTTTTTTTTATTGGGGCGGGGGGGTTGTTTTTATATAACTGACAGATTTTAAGGTAGCCATCACTTAACATTTCTGCCGCATATCTCGCTGGGACACCTCAATGCTGATTTGTCAAATAGTTACCTGTCTCAAAGGAAGAGTGATTATCTATTAGGACCAGAGACTTTGGGCCTGGACCTGAAGGAAGACCTAGACCTGGCTTAGGATAGTTGTATGATGCCTAGCCAGTCGGTCTCCTCATCTGTAAAATGGGAATAACAGCACCTACTTCTCAGGACTGTGGGGGAGAGAAAAGGCGCAAAGTGCTTTGCAAATCTTAAAGCGCTCCATACATGCCACAGTCACCAGTACTATTAAATGGTGGCTTTGCTGTAAACCTCTCCAACACCTCTCCCCCGCCTCTGCGGCTTCATTTTTGCCTTCAAAGCTGTCCCCCTATTCCTCTTTATCACAGACTCCCCTACGGCGCCCCGTTACCCGCCCCCCCCCCCCCCACGGGGAATGTGAAGAGTGGACTCGGTTGTTTTAATTCCTGGAGGAAACTGAGGTGAAGTGGGCTTTCAGTGACAGCGGCGGAGCAGAAGCTGCGGAGACCCGGGGGGCCCGGGGAGGCGGCCTCTTCGCCCTCCCGGCCTCGGCCCGGGGCGGCTGGGGCCAGGGGGAAGGTCTTCCCCTAGGGGAGGGAAGCCTCGCCTTCCTCACCTGGGTCGGACACGAGGACTTATTTCCAGCTCAGTCTCTAACTGGCTTTCGCTAGGGCCCTGAAGGCCGAGCCCGGGCCGAGCACTGGGCAAGCAGAGCGGCCGCTCGACGTGGCCCGCCCGGAGGGGAAGGCGACGCCGGGGGAAGGCGCCGAGAACGGACGCGCGGGCCCGGCTCCTCCGGCAACCAGCCGCGCAGCCTTTGGTTCCGGGGACTCCGAGCCGCGGCCCCTCCTCGTATCCCCGGCCGTCCGAGCTGAGGGGCGGCCGCGCGAAACGAGCCTGAGGTCCCCGGGCCAAAGCCGGGCCCCACTCTGCGCTGTGCGCAATTCAGAAGGGGCGAGACTGGGGACAAAATTGGGATGACAGTAACTGTGGCTTTTGGCTTCTGAAAATTGTAAACGTGAGAAATATGGGGAGATGAAAAGCCACCCAAAGTTGGCCATCCTCATCTGACTGCATCATCCGGGGGCAACGCTGCATTTAGTTAGGCATAGAGCTGAGCCACGTGATTACAAATCCTGGTGAGGGCAACAAACCCAGACCCTAGAAACTGTCAAAAATTAACAGATTCTGAGCATGATCCTATGACTCTCAAGCTTTAACTTTTAAAAGCTGTCCAGTGCAACTGACACACAAAGGAGATAAAGATGTACCAGCTTCCAGGCTAAATGATTTCTATATTGCCCCTACCAAATTCTAGCAAACTTCTCATTTAATCTCAAAGTATCACAAAACCAAATGATTCATCTATGAATGGCTGGTTAGTGCAAGTGCTTGGAAATTGTTTTTAGGATTTCCTCCCATGATGTCCCAGTGTTAGAAAATGGGTTTCAGGAGACATTTGTTTAAAAATACTTATTTTATCCCTGTTACTTCCACACACCTTGCTTTCTCATCTTGGTCTAATGCTTCCTTCAAGTCCTAGCCAAAATCCCACCCTATGTAAGGTTTTTTTTTATTTCTATTTCTCTTGATGCTAGTGCCTTCCCTCTATTGATTCTTTCCAATTTATCCTGTACATATTGTGTTTGTACATAATTGGTTTGATGCTGTCTCCCTTAGACTGTGAGCTCCTGGAGAGTAGGAGCTGTCAGTTATATTTTTTCTATCCCCAGCATTTAGGTCAGTGCTTGGCAAATAGTGCTGACAACTTGAACCAGGCTTGGTTTTACTGTGTAAAGAATGTAACCAAATCGAAGGAGTCAATTCACAAAATTTAATAGAATAGTAGGAATAGCTCACATTTCTATAGTATTTTAAGGCTTACAAAGCACTTCACACATTATTTCACTTGGATAGTCAGCCAGTTTTATTAGGGTGTATGACTGTACAATAGCAAAAGTTACTCATCTGCACTTATGGCAAGTTTGGTGAAATCACAGGTGCAGATTAAGAAGAAAAATACTTTTAATATATGTCTTCTTAGGACACATTTGCTCTATGTACGGGGAAAAAACCAATCTTAATGAAAACTTTTTATTCCTATGGTTTTATCCATTTTGTGGTTGTTCTGCTGCTTATATTCCCTAAATAGCACATACAAAAGTCTTAATAAACTGTTTTAGCACTTATATATCCCAATAATACAAAAGTATTGTTACAAAAGTAAATAACACAGAAAAGGATGGCTGTTTTGCTGCTCTAATGTGCCCTAATAATACAAAATTATTAACAGAGAGGAAAGGACTGGGTTTTTTTTTGTTACTTATAAACCCTAATTTTAAAAAGTACTAATAAACGGAACATATGACAAGCCAGATCAAGTGACTAACAAAAAGCACTTTTTCCCAGTGAATTTGTCCCAGAAAGGAAATGCTTCCCAGTTTTGCCCCTTCAATATCTCACAAAATGTACAGGTTTGTAAGAAAAAAGTATTTGCGTAATGTCCATTTCAACCCTACTATGAGGTAATCTATCATCTGACCTGGTGCTTAGGGAACCGCTTCAAACTCACCGAGTTAATTTGTATGGTTTTTCTTAATCAGTTTAGGTTTATGAGGCCAGCTCGGATCCCGAAGAGGCCAGGCCTGGGGAGGCGCCCGCTCAAGCGAGGCCCGAGTCGGTCAATAGGCATTTATTTATGGAGCACCTGCTGGATGCAAAGGCAGGTAAAGGACAGGCCCTGCCCTCAGGAGGCTTACAGTCTGACGCGGAGACTAAGCGCACACGACTACGTGTAAACAGGTCAAAGACGGGATAAATGGGCCCCCAGAGGCAGGAAACCCCAGGGCAGCCCGGGCCCCAGAGACGGCAGCCCCCCGACTCCTCGCAAGGGGACCTAGGAGCTTTCCCTCAGCTCTAGCATCGCCCTTCAGTAGCAGCTCCGCCTCCAACGGTCACCTCCTAGCCAGCCCAACTGCCGCCGTTGCCAGGGCGACGCGAAGGGCCGACGGGCTACCGCTCGGGACATTCTACCTCGAGTGCGGGCGCTCGCGGCTTCGCTCGACGGGCGTGGTGACGTCAGGCGGACGGCAGCCAATGAGGTGCGCCGGAGAAGACACAGGCGTGCGTTTGAATCTGGAGTGCGGAGCGGGCCCATGCCGGGAGCCGGCGCGGCGGCAGAGGCGACAGGGTCGGGCGTGGCCTCGGGCACGGGCGGCTGTGGGGTGAGTGAGGGCGGGGGGCGGAGAAGCCAGGGCTGGGAAGGCTCGGGGCTGCCGCCGCTTCCCTCCCGGTACCGCGATTGGTCCCGCGGAGGGAGCTCCAAGCACCTTCCGGACGCGGGCGCGGAGCCCGGGCAGCCTTCACTCTAATGGGGCTGGGGGCGGGGCCCTGCGATTCAAAACATACGCCTCCAGGGAGGGAAAACTGGCTATAACCCTCCCCCCCCCCCCAACCCGCCCCTGTGGTCAGTCACCTGGTAAAGGCTTTGCTTGCGGAGCCGAGTTCAGGTTCTGCTCCCAACCCCGGTTTGTTCGTCTCTCCAGTGGGGGTGGTAACAGCCTCTTCCTCACTGGTGGGTATGATAATCCGAGGAGGGGCTGCAGAGAAATGTGAGTCCTTATTGGAGGAGGTGAGTAAGAAGAGAGACCTAGTGAGATCAAATTTTATAGCGCTCAGCCCAGTCCACTGCTGTGGTAGGTGCTAAATAAATGCTTGTGCTCTTTGATGCTGACAGAGCGAACGCCAGTGCCATATGGAGCAGGCAGCCGGACGTTTTAACTGCGAGTGCACATTGGACAGTGTAGGTGTAATAAGTCACTTTGCATCTGCTTATATTCCATAATATACGCAGTAACATGCAACTATTAAGCGCCTGCTTCATGACAGGTGCAGTGCGAACTGCCTCCTCACTGAGGTTTCAAATACAAGTAAGCAAGACAGTCTCGGCCCCCAAGGGGTTTACATTCTGATATAGCAATAATAACAACGGCAGCTCATAATAACTAATACGTGCATTCTTCTATGCCTCATTCAGCCAGCGATTACTAAATGCTTAGTATGTGAAATTCAAGGAGCTTACATCTTTTTAAAGAGTATAATAATATGATTAGTTTTCAGTTCTCTGTTTCAAGACTGCTAAAGCACCTTACCTCCATTCTAATTGAACCCTCATAGGAGCTTTATACAATTGATGTTAATAGGCATTCACATGCCTATCTTACAGGTGAGGAAAGGAAGGCTCACTCAAATAGATAAGTCGGTTTCCATTATCTATTTGTAAGTATGTGTGTGTGTGTGTTTCTAATTTCTCTTGTTGTTGGATGTAGGGCAGTCCAGAGCAGAGGAGTTTAACTTCCCTCTGGGAGGTGCTGGTATGGTAGTATTCACAACCTTTCTAGTTGATCCAAGAACACATTTGGGGGCAGAACAGGTGCCCTCTTGCCTGAAACTTAGCCTTGCTTGTCTTTCTGGAACTATACTATAGTTCCAGAATTTTCACTGATGTATGTGATGTTTGATCCTCTCTGGAGTTTGAGAAATGAGACAGGAATTCCTCAGCAACATTATTATAAAAATGGATTTTTTAAGCCTTTGAAAAAGTGTATCTTACATTTTACAAAGTGTCTGTTAAATTGTTTGTCTTAAACAGGGTGTCCCAGAAGTCTTAGAGCAGTATTGGACTCTGGTCACTTTGTGTGACTGTGTTATCATTCCCATATTTACAGATAAGGGACCTAAAGTTCACACAAAGAGGTCATGTGAGTTGGGCTGTGATGATGGTAGCTTGCTTGCATGTACATAGATAGCACCAGGCTCGTGGCAGCCTTTCCAGGTAAAGGTACTACCATCACTATTTTACGAAAGAGGTGATTTACCCACAATTGCTCGGCCAGTAAATTTGTAAGCTTAGATTAACACTCACTTCTCTGCCGACTCCACGTGCAGCCCTGTCCATAACGCCATACTTACAGTGGTAAAGGAAACGTTCAAACAAAGTCTTTGGGTTTGGTTTTGAGGGGAGTTTTTTGGTTTGCTTTCTGTTTTTTGGAATATGGAAAGAGAGCACACTCAGCTCAGAGGATGAAGGAAGAATCAAGATCATAGAAGGTGCAGTGAATAGAGCACCAGACCTGGAGTCAGGAAGACCTGAGTTAAAACCAGCCTCTGACTCACTAGCTGTGTCACACAGCAAGTTACTTATATTCTGTGGGCCTCAGTTTCCTCATCAGTGCAATGGGAATAATAATGGCACTCCTTCCCAGAGTTGTTGTGAGGATCAAATGAGAGAATGTATTGTAAAGTGTTTAGCACAGTGCCTACCGTGTAGTAAATGGTATATAAATGTTAGCTACTATTATTCTTATCATCGTAACTTTTGACATTGAAGAGATCTTGAAGATCATCTACATTCCCAAGCCCCTTGTCTTCTGCATGAGGAATTGGAGGCTATGGTGGATGAAATGACCTCCCCAAGGTCACACAGCAAGAAGCAGAGCTGAGCTTTGCACCCAGGTGTTCATCTCCAGACTGAATTCTCTTCCCACTCCCCTTGCACCATGCTTGCCAGCCTTGAAGCAATGACACCTGAGCTGAGCTTGAATGAAAGCTAGGGATTCTCAGTTTGGAGGGGCAAAAATGAGGAACAAGTACATTCTACAAGTTGGGGACTAACTCATTTCTTTATTGTGCTGTAGAATAGTATATGATAATAGGAAACCGCAGGTCTTGCCACGGCGGATGTGGAATCAGGAGGTGGAATGATAAATTTGCCATCTCGGATAGTCCAGTTTACCTGGGAAAGAAAGGCTGCAGCAAGATTCTAGACAGCCTTATGTGACTGGATAAGGAGTTTGTGTTTGAGCGGGAGCAGATGGCCAACTTTTAAGGTCTGTGATCAGACCTGTCCTTAAGGAAGATGATTTTGGCAGCTGAATAGATGGATCAGAGTAGAAAGAGACTGAAGGCAGAGAGAACAACTGGGATGCTCTCCCAGGCCAGTGCCCTTTCTGCTGCCCCGTGTTGCCAGGTATTTTAAAGGACATTTTCCTTTGCCCACATATTGGGAAGATCAGGCATAATTGTCCTCCAGAGGCCTAAGTATATCTTCCTTTCAGATATGCACGTTTAAAGGGTTGCACAAACTGGACACCTGCTTAGATACACAGAGTTCCTAAGGAGGTGACGTGTCTTCTTTGACCAGTGGTCTAGCTCTAGGGTCATCAGCTTGGCATGGGCCAACAGGTTCCTTTTGTCTGCTTTGTCTCTTTTTTGTCTCATTCAGTGCAATTGATGACTGGCTTCTGCCAGCATGGAAGTTGTGCTTCCTTAGCTCGTGTTGTGATCCCTTATTTGTGTATATGTTGGCATCCTCTCTGCCCTCTCTTCCCTGAATCAAAGCTCCTTAAGAGTAAAGACTTATTCATTTTGGTCTGTGTATCTTCAAGGCTTTGCCAAAAATAACCATGTCATGTTTCTTGTAGACTTGAATTGAATTCGTTACCCAGACAGGAACTAGTGGAAATTCTTTGAATAGAAACATAAAAAAGGAAATAACGAGGTGAGATCTGAGCTGTACTGAGAGGAAGACAGAGGGCTGGGAGAGGAGATGTCATGGATGGGGGGCAGCCAGGAGGCCGGTTTGACAGGCAAAAGGAGCACAGGAAGGGGTCGGTGAGCGGGATCCATATTGGCGAGGACTGCGATCGACAGCCAGAGGGTTTTGTGCTTTATCCCGAAGACAATAGGGAGCCACTGAAGTTTGTTGAGGGGTGGCCTGACATGATCAGGTTGGCATTTTAGAAATAGCCGTTTAGCAGCTCTGTCTGGGAAGAAAGCGGAGCGACTGCGAGTAGGGCCCTCGGATAAGAAGGCGGCGTGGAGTTCCAGGCAGGTGGTGGCGGGACCCTGAGCTAGAGCAGGGGCTGCCTGGACAGAGAAAATGAAACAAGTGGCAGAGATGTGGAGACGGAATTCACAGGACTTGGCAGATGATCAGATATGGGCCTCAAGCCTCGAGGGAACAGTCCAGGATGGCTTCTAGAAAGCAGAGCTCAGGATTAGAAGAAAGGTCCTCCACCACTAGGCGGGAAGTGAGCACTCCTGGAGGCATTTGGGTGTGTCGACATTAAGAGAACTAGACTGGCTAAAGGAGAGAAGAGGGCCCAGGCGGAGCCTTACGGGACAGTCACGCTTAGTGTCCGGCCCAGGAGACTGGGAAGGCACAATCTCCAGGGCAGGATAGCTTAGGGGTTTCTGCGTCCTATAGGGAAGGCCAGTGATTGGGTAGGGTGGGGAGGGAATAAGCACTTTTTAAACCCTAATGATAACCCTGGGAAGCAAGTGCTAGTGTCTCAGGCTGGTCTTTCTGTCTCCAGTCCCAGAATTCTATATACTGTTGTACTACCTTCAAAAGCGACACGGTTCTAACAGAATAGCAGCTGAGAAAAGGCCGTTAGATTTACCACTGAACAATATTTCAATGAATATGGGCTTTGAAGAAAAAATGTTAATGACTGATCGACTCCTAAATAACTAACCTTACATCATAGGAAATTATAGAATTTGTAGCTGGGAAGTAATTTAGACAGGTGGTGGCACAGTGGGTAGTGCGCCAAGCTGAGTCAGGAAGATGAGGTCAAATCCAGTGTCGGGCACTTACTAGCTATGTGACCTTGCATTTTCCTCAGTGTCCTCATCTGTAAAATGAGCTAGAAAAGGAAATGGCAAACCATTCCAGTGTTTTTGCCAAGAAAACCCCAAATGGGGTCACGAAGAGTTGGACATGACTGAAATGACATTAGAATGAATTTAGACATTAGCCTAATAACCTCATTTTACAGGGCCCAGAGAGGAGCCTTGACTTGCTCAAGAGCATGAAGACAGTAAGTTCCAAAGCAGGGCTTCTGATTCTAAATCCAGTGCTCTTTGACCCCACCGTTACAAAGTACATTTTGTTCCCATCTGGAGCAGACACGCCCCTTCATTCTGCTGTATGAAAAAGCTTCTGTCAGCTGTCCCCCCTGCCATGTGTACATGCAGAGGCACTCGTCTGGGCAGCACTGGCAGCTGGCCCGAGCTTGCCTGAGGATCGTGGGAGGCAAGGATGGTCACAGACAGTGAAAGAGGCTGAAAATCAAAACAGTCAAGCTTTTCCCTGTATTGAAAGAGGTGACCACTTGGCCAAGGGTTGTGCACGTTGACTACTACCGAGTCTGTTTCTCCACAACTCACTTCCCGTACCCTGTATGTTTCTTATTTTATTGATGTTAGAAGCAGAGCTGAGAAAGTAAATCTGTTAAGAGCTGGTTTGCTGTCAGTAAAATAAAAATTGGCCAAGGGCTAAGAAAAATATTGCAGGATGTGTACTGGGTCCATATGATGTAATATTATCTGTACTGTTAAATATTGGTCTTGTTTTAATGCCTTGTTCAGAGTCGGGGTGATTGTGGAGAGTATGCTTGTAATCACTGTTAAGAAGTATGGCTTTCTCACACACTTACGCCATACTGTTCTGATCATAGATACTTTTCCTTAAAAAAAAGTCTGGAACTAATTATTTTATAAAGATAAGAGATGACACCTGTTTTCCCTATAATTTGATTTGAATTTGAATTAGTGTTTTCTAGAACAAAATAGGAATCACATTGTAGGATCATAAAATCACAAAGCAGACAACCCACAACAGCTGTTCCAAACATTCTCTCTCCCCGTATCTTCAACTCTCAACTTACAGCCCCTTTTAACAGAAAAGTGAATCCCTCTACTGTCTCCCATTTCCTCGGGCTTTGATGAGGTAGCCCTTCTCACCAAAGCTAGGCTCTCTACGTGACCCCTTGATCCCTTCCTCTCTTCTATAACAGTAACAATCTCTACCCAGTCATCCTTTCTCTCACTCTTATCTTCATCTCTCCTTGTAGGCTCCTTCCTTCCTACATACAGACATATCCAAGGCATTTCCATCCTTAAAAAAACTCATGAGTCCTTACTGACCATCATCCTTCATCTCTCCTTTCTTTTTCAGCCAAATTCCTCAAAAAAAGCCTTCTGTGTGGAGTCTCTGCATTTCTTCCTCACACTCTCTTTTTAACCCTCGAGGTCTGGCTTTCAGCCTCACTCAATTGAAACTTCTTTCTCCAAAGTTTCTAATGGTCTCCTTATTGCCAAATAACTTTTTTCTCAAATCCTCGTCCTTTTTTAACTTCTCTTCATCATTTGACACAGCTGCCTATCCTCTCCTCCAGGAGTTCTCTTTTCCGGGTTTTCCTGACACTGCTCTCTCCTAATTCTCCTTCAATTCAATTCAATAAACATTTATTAAACACCTGATATATGGACCAAGCACTGTGCTAAATGCTGAAGATACAAATAAGAAAAAGATAGTCCCTGCCTTCAAGGAGCATACAATCTATTGAGAGAAATCAACACACAAAAGGAAGCTATAAAGGAGAGGGGCAGCCGGAGAGGATACTAGAGGGTACCCAGCACCACAGTGCCTCACAAAGCTGCAGATAGAAAGTAGAATAAGCTGCATAGTCCAGCTTTAGCATTTTAGAAAGGAAAGCTTTGGATGGAATTGAGTGCCTGCTCTTAAGCCCATCAGAGGGATAGGAGGTGAAGGGTGCTGAATATAGCATGATGAAATTTCTGGTGATCAGTTTATCCTGAGGGGTGCATCTTATGGGAGTTCTCCTTTAATTTCTTTTGCTCATTTGTCATTCCTGTTAAATCTACTAAATATGGCTGTACTACTAGTCTCTGTCCTGGGCCCTCTTCTCTGTTCTTTGTAATCTCTCATTTGGGTTCACTTGGGTTCCCATGGTTTAATTTTTCATCACCATGCAGATGACTCCCAGATATCTCTATTCAGCCCTGATTTCCAGTCTCACATTACCCAGTAGATACATAGGACTGGATATCCATAGTCTCTCAAACGCAATATGTCCAAAGCAGAATTCATTATCTTCCTTTCTTCCTGACAATCCTGACTACAAACTTACCCCACTTCTAAGTTCCATCTTATTGTTGATGACACCACCATTCTTCCAGTCACTCAGGTACCATTCTCATCTCCTTGTTATAGTCATTCAGCATAAATATCTAATTACTTTGGGCCAAATTTTGTCAATTTGACCTCCCCAGCACATCTGGAATACAGCCCCTTTTCTCCATTCATGTAACCATCTCCTAGTTCAGACCCTTATTATCTTTCTTTCCCATGAAGAATTGTAGCAGATGACTAAATGCCCTTCTTGCCTCTCCCCTCTCCAGTATGTCTTCCACATAGGTGCCACTAAAATACAGTTCTGACCATGTCCCTCACCCAACTCAGTAAACTCCAGTAAATCAAATATAGTGTATTCTTTTGGCATTTAAAGTTCTCCACACCCCAGAAGCCCCACCCATCCACCTCTCCAGTCTGCTTTCATACTTTTCCCCTCCCTGCACTCGGAGCTCTAGCCATACTGGGCTTCTTGCTCTAACTCACACATGATTCAAAGCCCCATCCACACCAGTTCTCTGCACCTTGGTGCTGGACATTCTCTAAACCTGGAATGCTCTTGCTTCTCACCTCTGACTCTTGGTCAGTGGCTTCCTTCAGGACTTAACACAAGAGCTCTCTTCTGCAGGATTCCCTTCCTGGTCCCTGAATGCTATTGCCTTCCCACCCAGGGTACCTTGTGTCTGGTTTGTGTGTGGCCTGTATGTGATGTCATCTCTGTTAGAATCATGAAAATCAGGAATAGCTTTATTTTTGTCTTCGTACCTCTAGCACCAAGGTTCTGAAACATATTAGGTGCTGAATAAAATGCATGTTGATTGACTGAACTTTCCATTCTCCCATCTTGAAGATTTCAAAACTTTTCCATAGTCATTGATCTCCTCTTGCATACTTCTTTATCTTAATAGATGAGGTGGTCTTCCTTGTCAAGGCTAAGCTGTCAGCCTGCTCCTGGTCCCATCCTCCTTTGTCTTTAGTACTTCCTTGATCATCCCTGCTATATTTCTTCTTCAGCCTCTCTCACCTCCCCATTTATCCACAAATATTCAGATAATATTCCCAATCCTTTGCAAAATAAAAACAATTTCCTTTGACTTCTCAAGCTATAACTCTCACTCTTCTTTCAGATCTAGACTTTTAGGAGGAATAGTCTGTACTTACCATCAGAATTTGTTCACCATCCCCTCACTAAAGCCAGTTTGGTCTGGCTTCTGACCCTACCCTTCTCCTGAAATTGTTTTCTCTGAGGCCGCAAGTAACAGTTATTGCCAAATAATCTTTTCTAATTGCTCACTCCTAGGCAGTCTGCTATTGACCCACAAAAGCTTCACCAATATTCTCTCTCCTCTCTAAGCTTCTTTCTCATTCTCTTTCACCTGGTTCTGACTGATCCTTCTCATTCTTATCCTCAGTACCTGTTCTTTCTCCACCCCCACCCCCACACGTGGGCATGTGCAGAGGGCCTGTTCATACTCGTGCTCTTCTCCTTTCTACACTCTCTCCTTTGGAGATTTTTTTCCCATTGCCTTATTTCTTTGGGAATCCCAAACCTCCATTTCCAGCCCAATCATTTCCCCTTACCTCTAGGTACTGGATATCCATCCTATTGATATCTCAAACTCAGAATATCCAAATCAGACTTTATCTTTCCCATTAAACGTGCCTTTCCTCTCAACTTCCCACTTTCCGTTCAAATGGAGTTCGATTATCTTTTTTCAGCAAATGATTCCCAAATATCCAGTCCTCATCTCCCCTGACGTCTAGTCCTTCATCACAAACTGGCTGCTGGCCATCCCGTTGCTGTCAGTCAGTCTACAACAGTTCTTTGCTGTTCAGGATCCACTCTTTCTCTGAACTTCTCTGTTTCTATTGAGGGAACCACCATTCTCACCTACGTTTGAAACCTACGCATCATCCTGGACTCTTCACTCTCTAGCTTCGTTGTCTCTCTTCCTTCTTCCCCTCCCCACAGCCAATAAGCCTTTTCCTGACGCAGGTCTGACCATGTTCCTGCCCTGCGCAAGAAAGTGTCTTCCTAGTGTCACAAAATTCCTTTTTTGAGATTAAAGCCCCTTACCCCACCCTTTCTAAACATGATTATCTGATCTCTCCATGCACACATGCACACAACAAAAACTTTCCCAGCTTCTATTTCCCATACGTAATATTCCATCTACTGCCTTCATGCTTTTTTACACAGGTTCTCTTTACCCCCAGGATGTCTCCCGCTTCATGGTGCCTTTTGGAATCCCTAGAATCTTCCAAGTGCTAACTCCTACCTTTCCTGATCTCTTCTATCCCCTTACGTATCTCCCTCCCCCAGGGCAGGGGTTCGGGAGATCCTTTGCATTTAATGTATGTTGTGCCTTTCCTGTCCAAAATCCTTCAGGGTAAGGACTTACTATGTTCTTCTCTTTGTGTTACTGGTGACCAGGACAGTACCTTTCTTATAGTAAGTGCTTAGTAGATTTTTGGTGAATGAATGAGTACAAAGTCGAAGCATGATCTAGTAAGAACAATAACAGGAGGGCTGAAGCTCACATAAACTGAAGCTAGGAGGAATGCTAAGGAAAAGAAAAAATTAAACTATATGGTATTGCAGGAGAGGCATAAAAGAAAGTGTAGGACTGATGCTCAAGGTGGTTAGTAGGATGTTCATAGACAACGATGAAAAGTTTGCATTAATTCCTATTTTGATTTTGTTTGCAAAAGAAAATTATCTTTTGACCACATAGTAGCCTTAAGAAATGCTTGTCAACTTGACTTGATAAGAAAAGTACTCAACAAAAATGGCTAATAGAACATTGAAATCCAAAAGGAAATGGGGAGATAGTAAGAGAGCATCGGATGACCTTTTGATAACCTTTAATGAGTTTTGAATTGTCCAGCCAAAAAGAACTACCTCTCAGAGCTTCTAGATGTGATTGTTGGCTCACTCTCAATTATTGAAAGAATATCAGAAGTGAGAGAAGTGCCACGGGACTGAGCATGGGCAAAGGTTAACCTTGTTTTAAGAAAAGGAAGAGAGAGGATTGAATTCTGTCAGATGGTCATCTCAACTTTGCTTTTTTGGTGAAATTAAAGGTATGATTTGTGAACAGTAAAAAAGGGAGCAGTGATCATAAACATCAGCATTATCGTTGTTTATCCTTCATTCTCAGAGAGGACCAATGACATCAGGAAGGTGATGTCTTGACTTGCAAGTGCAATGAATTTAAGTGAGGCAAGGCTGTGTAGTTTTGTCATGAATGCATCAAACCTTGTACGTGTTCAGGCTATAACTGGCATGTTGTAAGACACTGTGTTGGTCAGTTTTTCTTTGCATCAAGGGAGGATTCTGTGATCGTAATGGAAGACAGCTCATGTAAACTTTCTTTTTTTGGACAAAATTACTATACCAGTTGGTGGAAAAAAAAATGTTACATATATCCATTCCTTAAATTTCAGCCAAGTGTTTGACAGAATTTCTCCTATTGTTCTTGTGGACAAGATGGAGAAACGTCAGTTATGTGACAGTATTTAGGTGAATGTGTAGCTGGTTCGATGGCTAGACTCCAAGAACAGTCGGCTCAGAAATGGAGGTCTAGCTGATGAGTCTGTGCGTGACTCTGGGCTGCCAAGATTTTTGTTGATGGCTTGCTTATCCAACTTGCAGGTGACCCAGAACTGAGTGAGAAGTGTTTGTCAGCATGTCAGCTGACAAGACACCAAAAGTTTGGGACAACTCAGGACTCGGGCACATTCTGTTGAGAGGAGATTTAAGAGGGATAAATGCAAGTATAGAGGCTGGATGAGTTTGTTTTGGAGGGGATTATTGTGCCAGGCAGACTTGATGGTCTCTGAATACCCTTCCATCTCTGATAAAGATGGGCACGTAGGTGGTGTACTGGATGCAGAACTGGGCTTGGCATAAGGAAGACCTACCTCAGACACTTTTACTAGCTCTGTGATCTTGGGCAAGTCACTTAACTTCAGTGTGTTTCAGTTTCCTCATCTCTAAAATGAAATGATTGGACTCAGTGGCCTCTGAGGCTCCCTCTTACTCTAAATCCATAATGATGTTGTGAAAAAACATTTCTGAATTTCTTACCGGTAGCAAGGTAGTTTGCTAAGCACTAAAGAATGCATATTTAACTAGCACCGTAGCTAGGTAGCATGGTCTGGAGGCAAGAAGACCTGAGTTCAAATGTAGACTTGGGCTATATAACTCTGGGTAAGTCACTAAACCCTTGCTTGCCTCATTTCATAGTACCTGCCTCCCAGGGCTGTAGGGAAGGTCAAATGAGGTAACATTGTAAAATACTTAGCAAATTGGAGGTGCTATAGGAATAAGAGTGCTCTTCTTACTCCCCAGAGCTACCCCTTGTGGAAGAAAGTGTAAAGATTGCTCTTTCAACAACAGACTAGTCATTTTCAAGGACGGGATGATAATTTCAGAACCTGCCACTGTTAGGGACACTTCAATTGAGTGAAATTTTCTGAATCCACCTATGCTCCTGATAGATCAAGAACAGTTATTAGGACTTTTATTCACCTTCTTGTTGCGATTTCATGATGTGTTGTGATGGCACCATCTCAAAGAATTCAGAGTCAGACCACTTATAATCCAAGTACAGACATTTATTGAGAGTTGATGCCCCTCAGAGTTGGACAAGGTTCCAAGAAGAACCATCAACTTAGTAAGACTTATAGGCAAATTTATAGTGTAGTGATGCTGGTTACACAACACAAATTATGAATATTAAAAAGGCAGGAAGGATTTGTTAAGGGATTGGGTAATGGGGAGGAGTGCCTTCTATAGTTCACTGGTCAAACATCCTGATTGCGTGCCCTCCAGTTGGCTAGCTTTTGTGGTTCTGTTTGGTCAAGATGGTTAGGTGGGTATTGTGGTCCTGTCTTGGGCTAAATGGGTGATGTGATTATGGTTAAGTTTAAAAATACACTTGTTCAGATATGGAAATTGGATTTGGGGGCAGTGGCTGCATTGAGTTTTGGGGGCCTGTGGTGTGGTTAAAGCCAGATGGTGTGATTAAATCAGGGCATGTCTGCTGTTCAGTGGGAGCCATAAAGAAGTTAGAATATTGGGGCTGGGGGCAGCTTTATTAGGATTCCATCATTTTCACATTAGGCACGATTCAGAATCACTTTATATGTTGTAAGGCCCCATCTAAACCAACCCAGGAATTCCTCCTTATTTCACTTTTTCTAGCTTTCCAGACGAAGAATCTGGGAATATCATCTCGTCCCGTCAGTCCCTTTCTCTAAAACTTTTCATTGCATTTGCTTCGAGGATAAAGTCGAAAATCCGGACCAGCTTTATATGTCCAAACCTGTCTTCTAATACTTAGCAGTTATCCCTGTCTCTAGCCTATTTGTACCACTTACATTTGAGCCTAATTACAGATGTCTTTGGATTATTTCTGTTTAAGTGTTTCATTTGTATAATCTTTGACCCCCTGTTAAAATTATCAGCCCCTTTGGGGGCAGAAAGGGTGTTATTAATGCTTCTTTGCTATTCTTCCCTTGCTGCTGTACTGTCCCTGCCCCAGCACCTAACACTGTGATGAACATGCAGTAGGGTTGGATGAATCCTAATTGGAAGAGAGGACATTAAGCAGAGAGTACTTGGTAAGTGGGAATCTTTCTTTCTGATGTTCATTATTTGCAAACTGATCTTAGTCTCCCCGGTAAGAATTGAAACTCAGCTCCTTAGGTGAGATTTGGAAGGACAAAACAAGTGTTAAAAACCAAGGAAGGAAATGTGTCTCTATTCTGGGGAAAGAGAGGGCATTTCCAAAAATTGAAGAAACCCAAACTCCCCTGGAATCTGGCTCTTGGAATGAAAGTTACCAATTCTTTCCCCTCCTCCCAGTGAAGGTGCTGCTATCTCATGCAGGCATTTATATTTCAAAGCTCAAAGCTGGAGGATACTGATGCCTGCTGAGATAATGAAGGCTAAGAACTCATTTGGAGGAACTTCCTCATTTTGTCCTTGGGGATCCAGCTAGCCCAGGTCCCACACCCACAAACACAGACGGGGATCCTAGCCTACCTAGGGAGGGTTTTTCTCTCCTAAGGACACACAGACAGAATAAACGCTCCTATGTCTGAGCCCCGCAGGCCAAGATAGCAGGGAGGACACAACAAGGAAGGTGATAGCATGGAAGAAGGTGCCTCAGTCCTTTCCCTTTCTTAGGCTGCAGTTTGCAGTCACCAGGCCATAAGAACTCGCCTACACGTGAGCAGGCTGGCCCTCACTCTCGCTCTGCTTGTTGACAGCGGCTGTATAACCCACATGACTTTCACCGGCTACCCTCGCCTCTTATTTTTCGTTACCTGTAGGTTCTGGCTCCTAGAAATGCCAAGCCTTTGACTGTGACCTTTTCATGAAGGGCACAGTAATCTTTTATGGGGTGGAGCTCCAAAACACCTTAGCTTCTTCTGTTGATCATCTGCAGTGAGAACAGTCCCTCTCAGTGAGAGACACAAGGTCCTCATTATGAGTCCAAAACAGGGTTATTGCAAGGTCATTAAACGCCCTACGTGGGTCTATTCAAAGGCCTTTTTTGACTTTCTAATTCTCAGCCATTTTCTAGATCATTTGCTCCATGCATTGAGCACTTACTATATGAACGTGATGTGCTAGGCATTAGAAGGGATGCAGAGATCTGTAAAATGGAGCCTGTCGCCCCATGTCTACAAATAAATAAAGTTCATATAAGTGCCTTTAAGAGAGATTTAGGAGGCTCTTGGCTCAGAAGAGAGAAATCACTTCAGTCTGAGGGTGAGAGAAATTTTATTTTACTGTGGCCTTCCTTGCCCTTTCCTGGCTTCCAGTCTAATCTTTTTCAGAGGAGGAGGCTGAGGCCCACAGAGATTAATTGCTGTAGCTCATACAGTTTGTAGGTAGCAGCACTGAAGATCAGTCTAAGGAACTTTGGTGCTAAATTCAGGGCTCCTTCATCAACCCACTCCGACACTGATTGACCTGATGGTGTTGTTGATCACTGAACAGTAGTGTGGTTATGCAGTAGTTAAAATGAATTCACGTGTCAGAACTCCAATGGAAATGGAGAGCTATACTATGATAGTTCTAAATCGCTGACTTCAGGGTTCTGGCCAGCTTAATCCTGACTCTTCGGAACTATTTGTATCCGAGAGCCAGGTAGGGACAGTTTGACCATACATAGCCCTTCTCTGATGCCTAGAGGTCTCCTACTGAGTTCCTTTTTCCCTACAAAAGGTCAAGAAGTCAATCACTTCCTTTGCTCTCTTCAAATCCGACCTAACTGAAAGTTCCTGTCCATACCTTCATTTCAGATTAAAGTATTGCTGTTGTCTTGGTGAAAAGAAATAACAAGGACTTTTAGTACTGGCTTATCCATGATTTACTAGACTCTGAACCAGAGGTTCTTAACCTATCTTGTGTCGAAGATCCCTTTGGGAGTCATTGTGAAGCCTATATACCCTATCTCAAAATATTTGTAAATACATGAAATACAAAGGAATAGGATTACATACAAAATAGAAAGGCATAGGATTATATGAAGAAAATCAATTATATTGAAATACAGTTATCAAAATATTAAAAACAAAAAGTTCACAGACCCCAGGTTAAGAACCCCTATGTGAAATATCTTTTGTTCAAGCTGAAACTAAGCTAATGAGGGTTCTCCTAGTCATTATAATTATCATATCTTAAGTACTACAGGGTGGAAGTGCTGTTATGTAAAAATTGTACATATCAGTACAACTGGAAAAGTCATGGACTTGCCTTTTTCGGACTTTTTTTTTTAGAATTGTAAAATACAAAGCATTGCTTGAATGTTGACCCATTAACTTATCAGAGAAAATACAGCTATTTTGTAGAGTAAGTGGTGTTGGAAAACGAAAGTCTTAAATGACTTTATTTGATTATCCCACAATGAAATTAACAGCCAAAAAACGATCATTATGGAATTCCCCTTGAAGAAGAATGATTCTGTGTATTTTGCCACAATTTTGTTGCAGTGTGATACACATGTCTTATTTGATCTTTTTATCTCACCCATTACTACTGCAGTCCTCTGCATAAAGTATAGACTTAATGTTTGAATCAACTTGTGAAGAAATAAAATGTTACTTATCAGACTCTCCATGTACTATTGTTGTTGAATTTCAGAGAAATCAGGCATTCAATTAAGCAAAAGAAGCAAAATAAAATAAAAATGTCGGTCTCCCAAGAAGATGCGTATAATCATATGAAAGTGGTCGTTCGTGTGCGTCCTGAAAATCAGAAAGAAAAAGCTGTTGGCTTTTATAAAGCAGTCCAAGTTGTGGATGAGCACTTGCTGGTCTTTGATCCAAAAGAGGAAGAAGACACTTTCTTTCACGGGAAGAAAACTATGAATCAAGATATTACAAAAAGAAAAAGAAAGGACCTTAAGTTTGTCTTTGATGCTGTTTTTGATGAAAGTTCCACTCAGTCTCAAGTTTTTGAACATACCACCAAGCCTGTGCTTACTGGTTTTTTAAATGGGTATAATTGCACAGGTAATCTAACAATTTTGGCTTCGTTTTTTTCTGTCAATCTCACCTGTTTGCTTTTAGTTACCTATTAGCCTTTCTCCCAAATATAATCAATAAACAAATTCCTCTGTGCTAGAATTAAGCTGAAGTAGCATAACTGGCTTTTCTATAGATTTTAGCCTATTTTTCTGAAATGATAGTAGCTTGCTGAATTGTTGGTAGTTTATATTTTCAGTTTAACATCTGAATATGGAACTTACATCATCATAGCATATACTCGTACATCATCATAGCTTATACTTGGTAAATAGTTTCCACCAATTTTCATTTCCTAGCTCTGTCTTTGTGTATAAAGATGCCTTTAGACAAGATGTTGTTAGTCTGCACTTGATGCCTTCAGAGAAGCCA
The DNA here is from genome assembly GCA_028646515.1 of Pseudochirops corinnae. Taxonomy (NCBI): domain Eukaryota; kingdom Metazoa; phylum Chordata; class Mammalia; order Diprotodontia; family Pseudocheiridae; genus Pseudochirops; species Pseudochirops corinnae. The sequence goes on from JAQQSV010000569.1 coordinate 30,503, forward strand.
CCTAGGTTGCTACTGTGGTGGAGCTGACCATCCCAGCCTCACACAGGGCACTCCATCTCCCAGGTCTGCATTTGCCACTTTGCCATCCCCCATAAGGGGAGTTGTTGTCTGTTTCTTCTAGCCCTGGCTTCTTTCAAGAGTCAGCTCAAATTCCACCCTCTGCAGGAGGGCTTCCCACCCACCCCGTAATTGCTAGTCTGTTCCCACCTTCTCCATACACTCTCTATATCCTGTATGTAGTTTTTGTGTATCTTCTCCACATTAGAAGGTGACCTTCTGGAGAGCAGGGACCATGTTTTTGTAACTCTTGTATTGATGACACTTGGCTTAACAGTAAAAACTTAATAATTGCTTGTTCACCCAAATAAAGTCCTTGTGGTTTTCCAGAATGAGAAAATTCCATGATGTCTCCCTTTTGTAGAGCAAAAATGAGCTGCCATGTAGTATTTTAAATTTCTCTCATTTTTAATTTTTTCATTATTTACAGTGGAGTGTCTCCCCTACAACTTCTTCATGGTCTACCTAACCTGTTAGTTTTGTTTTGTTTTTATTATTACAATAACAACAGGGTCTCCATCCTGTATGAGAGTTCTGTTTCAGAGGTGTCTTACTATCATTACAAGGTCCATTATAATGGTTTTGGGCCATCAGTTATGCAAAAGCATTTAATTAAGATATAAAGACAATAAAAATGTCAAGACAAAAAGAAATGAATAGGCCCATTCTTTATTGCCCATATAGTAGTGTATGTTAGTAACTACATATATCTTGAAGTGGTAGACAGAATCAAACCTTCCAGGGAAAACTTATAGAGGGAAGCAGAGAGATTGCCCCTCCTATTTTGCACCAGACAGGCACACAGTTTATATTCCCATGTCTTCTCTGGTGGGTTTCAGTGTTCAGTATTGACACCTGCTATCCTCTTGGGAAGGCTGGAGGCTGCTCATACCTCTTGTCTGTACCCTGTGCTCATCATATTTCACCAGAGAATCCTGAGTCTAAGGATGCAATGGCAAGACCACTACATGGACTCCCTCTTCCATCTTTCCATCTCCAGTTCATAGCATCTGAAGAACACCCTAGGACTCTGAATACTGACCTAATGGCCTCATGATGACATTATGTTTGTCTAACCACTTGTATTTTGCCCATCATACCCCCGTGTTCCTAATTTCGTGTTTTTGCCACCTCTTACATCTGGATACAAGGTCCCATAGAAGTCTAACATCCTGGACCTTTCTCCAGTTAACATCAGTAACCCCACCTTGGCATTCTGGGGGCAAAAGTTGCAATGGAGAAGTTCCATTAAGGATATCTTGTTTTTATTAACAGTATATGTCATTGTTCTCCTTAGGCTTTAATCATTCAGAAATTCCGTACTTCTTACTTCAGAGCAGATATGCTTTTCTTCTTTCAACAGTTAGGTACTGCTTCTAGAAACTAGAAATTCTCTTTATTATTTCTCCAGAGGACAAATCTAGGTCAGTTATAATTATAATATTAAATATTTTGAAACATGGAACTTTCTTCCAGTTTTGCTGAAATTTGTACTGAGTCCACTTTTAAATTTGCTTTCATTACTTAAAGAGCAAAATGGAAATTCATTGTGCTTTCTGTATTAGAAGAGATTTGAGACAGAAGGCCTGAGAACTTCCACTTCCCCCTGTCCTCACTTTCATCTCTAAAATGAGTGTTGGACAAAATGATTTCTGAATTCTAATTCTATAAAATTTCAATTTATATATATGTATATATAGATATATACATATACATATATTTGTTTTTTTAATTGAAAAGCTTCTCCTAGTCTGCTTTACATGCTTTAAACTCACTTATTAAACTGTAGGTTGCAACCCCTTATAGGGTCAGGAGTGGAAAAAGTATAAGAAACTCTGCTTTAAAGAATAGGTAGGGTTTGTTGTTGTTGTTTTTAATAAATGCTTTCCACCTGAATTTATTCAAAACTGAATTTTTCCTCCTCTATATATGTTTTCACAACCACCCAAATTCATCACGAAATAATACATTTAATTTTATGTCAATGATCTATACCCTTTCCTTCCTCCCCTTTAAAACTTTCCACCAAAAAAAACCCCAAAGACTTTAAATTGTTGTTCCTGGAGTTGTGCTTTATCATAACAATGATCTTTTATTCCAAAAACCTTCTTCTGAAAATTTAGTGCTTGCATATGGTGCAACTGGAGCTGGGAAGACACATACAATGCTAGGATCACCTGAGGAGCCTGGAGTGATGTATCTGACAATGTTAGGCCTTTATAAATCCATGGATCAGATTAAAGATGAGAAAATATGTAGCATTACAGTTTCTTACTTAGAGGTAAGTAGGAAAACATTACTTTTTAGAATAATTTGATATACTTATAAATTGTCTGGAAAAAGTTCTATGGAGGTCAATTTTTCCTAGTAGAATTTTGTTAATATAAGCCTAGTAAAGTTTCACGACTCATTTTTTTTTCCTTAATATTTGCATTGTCCTGATAATTCTACAGGCACTTCATCCACACTCCTCTCTCTTATCAAGCTTTCCTTTTTCAATACCTTTTTAATTTGATTGCTGATTAATTTCATTTGATTTTGATTGCTTCACTATCTATGAATACAGCATAGTTAGTATGCAGATTTTCCTATATTACAGAGGGAAAGATGTCTCTAGTATGTATGACCTTATGAAAAGAGATCAAAGATATCCTGTATTTTGCTTAAAATCTCATACCCAGTCTGTAGACTCTAGAAATTAAAAGTGTCCAAGCATTCCAGAAGGAGATAGCAAAGAGAAGTGATCTTACTAAACAGAAAACAAGACAACTGAGTGGTAAGACTGAGTGAGAAGGTGTTATACTTCTCCTTAAGTATTATGAGAGAGGGGTACAGCTTATTACTTGATCCAAGAAGGTAGAACTATGAGCAGAAGATAGTTGAAGTTGCAAAGGTATAGATTAAAGGTTGACCAAATGAAAATCTTCATAAAAATGACAGCTTCCATTATAAATACATTCCAGAAGTGGAATGATCTATCTTGGGAGGTGGTGGGTTCTCTGTGCTCAAAGGCATTCAAGCTCAGTGCATGACTTTGCAGGTGTCACTGAGGCAATGTTAGTTACATTTGGGTCAGAACAGTTGTTATCTAAGATTTCTTCTCAACCTTGAATTTCTGGGAGAAGGAAGGGATTACACACATAGCACCCTTTTCTCTTCCACCTTGTTGGATCCTTTATGTGAAGCCTTCTCTCCTTAATGAGTTTTAATGTCTAGTTTTCTGTGTTTCTGGTGGCTTGGTTAGGATATTTCAGGTGATGACGTATGAAAAGTCAGAGCAAAAGATTTGTGAAGAGCTCTGATCTTTCCACGTTATATCAAGGACTTAGTGAAAGTGTCTTTATTTGGATTATTCGTTAGAATCGACGAAATAGTGGCAATATGAGCCATTTTTAAGGCTGCAGAAATCAGTTTTTTTATCAGGTGAGACATTTTGTTATAATGATAGAAGTTCTTCTTCTGTAAATTTTCCATTTTTCAATCACAGTTTGGGTAATTAGTAAAATTATAGAATTAATAGTTGCTTGAAATCAAGGTAACCTGTTTAGGTAGAAATGTTATCATTGGAAAGAGTGCTACACTTGGAATTTGTCATCATGGGTACAAAGGAGAGTTTTTCCACTTGGTCCTGGGGTAATCTTGGAAAGGTTACTTTTCTCTGGGACTGACTACATGTCCTCAAATAAAGGACTATACTAACTGATCTCTGAGATTCCACCTCTAAATCTTGTGATCTTAGCCTATTAATGAGTTTTCTAAAATTAGTTAAAAAAAAAAAATCCCTGAAGCTCCAGAATACAGAAATGCATTTGTTTTAGTGGACAAGAATCCAGACTTGTATGTTAGCGCCAGCTCTTGTCTTAACCAGCTCTGTCACCTTGAGCAAACATCTCATTTTGCTTATTTGTTTTTTTTTTTTTTCATTTTGCTTATTTGTAAAATGACAAAGTCAGTCTCTCTAAGCCCCTCCCAAACCACAAATTCTATAATTATTTAACTAGTCTAAGATTGTTTCCATTTTAAAAATGAAAGATTGTGTGTTTTGTCTTGAAATTGATGTTAATACTAAATTCAAGAATGAAAAAAATCAGTTCTAGATGATGCATTATAGATTGACTCCTGACTTTTATACCCTCAAACTCATATGACTGCACTCTAAATCACTTCAGTCTCTAGATGCCCTCCTTCGCATGACACAACAAACAGTAATCAATAAACATTTGTTCAGTGCCTACAAGGTGGCAGGCTGTGCCAAGCATTGGAGATGCAAATAGAATAAAGAAAAACAATCACACCCACATGTGCCAGGGCTCTAAATCCCCCCTGCCCTTATTCCTGGAAACAATAATGAGAGGGATATGAATTAGTCTGTGATGACTTTAACTTTGATTTTAAGTTGTACACCAGTGGTTATTTGGCCTTTATATCACCCTCATAAGGGAAAGGTGTCAATGTAAGGCCATAGAGGTGGAATGAATGGAAATTAGATTTTTTTTCACCTATAATGGCAGGATGGGAGTGAGTAAATGGACCCCAATTTGAAGTAAGAAATCTATTTAGGGATCTTTTTATACTTAAAGATTAAGTCCTATGCTTAGGTACAAAAATGTGTTTTTAAAAAGTATTGATGTTTCTAAGTTGACAATATGTTTTAATCAACGCTAAACAACTGCTTCTGTTTTCATTTTAAGGTATACAATGAACAGATTCGTGATCTCCTAACAAATTCAGGACCACTGGCTGTCCGTGAAGATGCCCAAAGAGGGGTAGTAGTTCAGGGATTAACATTACATGAGGTATATAGAGTAGGCTGGTTTGTTTTAATTAGAATGATAGTAACTAATTTTTAAAGCACCTTCCACCGGTTCCTTTTTGTTTTCTATCTAGTTTCCCAAGGAAAAAGGAAATTAATTTCAAAAACCTGAAACTATTTCAAAAAATGAAATATAAAAATTATAATTAGTAAAGTACACTTTGAGTTATTTTATGTTGTCACAAATAAAATGCAATTTAATTTGAAATATGCACACAATAAAATAATTGCCTGCTCTTTTTCCAAAATGGGTTTTATAAACTCTTCGAAAAGGGAACAGGTTCTAATCTGTAAACAAGTTGCTTTGTGACCTTGGACAAGTGACCTAACCTCTCAAACCCAATTTTCTCATCTAAGAAATGAGTGTAATGAATAAAATTAACCCCAGCATCCCTCTCAATTTTAAGATTATAGTAATACAGTAGGGACTAGTAATATACAAGTAAAACACTAATACACAAGTAAAACACTAGGAACCACAGGTTTTCTCCTGTGTGTCCCCCCACAGACCCTAAGACACATTTCTAAAAAGCAACTTCATTTAAATTTATGATTTTTTTGCACTTAGCATCATAGATTTAGAGATGGAAGAAAATTTAAAAAATAGGAAGTGCTACCACTTCATTTTATAGATGAGGAAATCAAAACAAAGAGAGGAATAAGTCACTTACCCAAGGTCACATCGTTTATTTTGAGCTTTGGTTTTAGAAAGTTAATTTACAAATGCTTCTTTTCCAAAACTCTCTAGCCTAAAACCTCTGAGGAAATTTTACAGCTGTTGGATGATGGAAACAAGAACAGGACACAACATCCCACGGATGTGAATGCTACCTCCTCGCGTTCTCACGCCGTTTTCCAGGTAAAGTGAGACCCAAGACATCTCAATACTCATGTCCCAGGCATCGCAGTGTTTAAAATGCTACTCTGAAATTCTTTAAAACATAAGGAGCTAAATTTTCAAGTTAATGAATTAGTAGAATATATTCTTTATGCATAAAGGGAATTTATTCACCTAAATTCTTTTCCATCTTCAATTTAATGTGTTCTGTAACACTTAATAGATATTACCATAAACCATTGGTTCTCAACCTTTCTAATGCCACGACCCTTTAATACTCGTATGTGGGCATATCTGCATGTGGGCGAACCCTCCTGGAGATGGATAGAGGAGTAGTGTCTCAGTTCCCAAGACCATCGAAAATAAAGACCATCGGAAATATGTGTTTTCCAATGGTCTTAGGCGACCCCTGTGAAAGGGTCGTTCAACCCCCAAATGGGTCGCAACCCACAGGTTGAGAGCCACTGCCATAAACAATACTTAGCATTGGTATGACATGACATAGAAGTTCTGATTTATGCCTTTGTCAGACTCCAGCCTCAGTGTTTGGGGTTGTTTTTTTGAGATCTTTAATTGGTAAAAGATATTTGAGCCCCATGATGAACTTTTGGTGTTACTGCTACACATTTGGAGGAAATTCACTCTATAATTACAGAATGATTATTCACTTTATAATACATTGCCCATATGATTCCTTTAAGTGGCAAGATTCTCTAGTGCTATTAAAATATAATTTAATAGACATTACTTTTCAGAAATAAAGCCTCAGTAAAAATGGGTGCTTATAATTATGTCTGTTATTGCATTTATAAAAAATATGTTAATATCTAATGGAATTATAGTAAATATTCGATTTCTGTATCATATGTGAAATGAAAGATAATATTTGTTAGTAATTAACTCCCTACCTGTGGTAATTAAACCGTTAAAAAATTGAGCTTACAGAATTTGAAATCACCATTTTATCATTTCCACTTTTATTCCTTCTTATTTGGCTCAAAAAAGAAGAAAAAAAAATGTCATAATGCTATGACTCCCATTGGCTATATATGGCCTGCAGATACATTCTTATGAAAATTTAACATAAAGTTTAATAAGGAGAGGTTATTTTTTACTCATTGCTGTGCCTTTTGCCTGTATTGTATTAATTTTTAGATTTGTTACTAGATTTCTTTGCCTAGTGAACACATGTGCAAAGGGTGGTGCTGAACACTGGGAATACAGATGGATAAATCAGACCAGGTGTGTGGCCTCTAGGTTCTCAAGTGCAGCCCTTTTGCTGAATCTCAACTTCTGGAAGGTTCAACAGTCCCTGTTCTTAGGGCCTCACATTAGCTCTCATTTTAGTGTTGCTTTCAGGAAATACTTCCTAACACTTAGCACTGCCAGAAGTGGTGTGGGCTTCCTTGAAAACAATGGGCTTTTCTTCCTCTTTGCTGTTCTTCGCACAATTCCTGAATGAACTCTTTTCAGGTTTGGCGCAGAAGCAATTTTTTTGTTAGTCACTGACCGAGTAATATTGTTTTAGATTCTCTGGTCGTGAACCCTGAAATTTCTCTCTGCAGTTATCATCTCCTAGATTTTCATATGTCTCTACGGGGATCTTGGATTCTCAGAGTTAGTAGGGAGCTTCATAGCCACCTAGGCTGATCCATACCTTCTACAACATACCTAACCAAATGACCATCCAGTGTTTTCTTGAAGCCCTCCAATGAGAGATGACCCACTCACTGCCTCCTGAGGCAGTCCATTTCACAGTTGGATAGCTCTAAGTTTTAAGAAACTTGTCCTGACATTAAAACTAAATGTGTGTCTCTGCAGCTTCCTCTCAGGATTGTTCTAAGTTCTATCCTCTAGAACCAAACAAAACAAGTCCAATCTTCAAATCACAGCCCTTCAAATTCTTGAATGCAGCTGTCATTCCACTGCTCTTATCCCTAGCTAAACAATTTCAGTTCCTTCAAATAATCTTATGTCTCATGAACTCATTGTTTTCACCCTTCAGATTTCCCTCCAAACACTCCAGCTTTTCAGTGTTTTTTTAAGTGCAGTAGCTAGGACAGGACATAACAATAATAATTTAATGTGATCTGGCTATGCCCTTAACTTAACGATAGTAATGTCTTTTTCCCTGCCCCCCGGTATCCCTTAGCACAAACCAAGATCACATTAACTTTTCAGTTGCCTAGTTCTGTACAGGTTGTCTGTGCCTGGAAGGAAGGGGCTGGTGTTGCCTTTGTTTGCACCCCCAGTACTTGGCATTGTACACAATGAGTGTTTAAGAAATGTTAGTTGACTGCCGTGTCATAACTTTGACTTATGTAGAGCTTACAGATCATTAAAAATCCCTTATATTTTCAACACTAACTGCATCTTAGCCATTCAGTTTGATTATTTAACTTAAGTGTAACACTTCATACATATATATGTATATATATGTGTATATATATATATATATATATATATATATATATATATACATCTTAAATTCTATTTTATTCAGTTCAACCTAGTGTCATAGTCTAAGATATTTTTTAAAATGCATTGTCATCCAGTGTGTTAGCCATTCCCATTTAGTCTTGTGTCATCTACAAATTTATCAAACATCTCATCTGTATCTTTTTCTAAATCATTGATGAAAAATATTCATAGACACGGAACCAAACACAGCTCCATAGGGTGAGATGACATTGAACCCATCAATGACTACTCTTTGAATCTAGCCATTCAACCAATCCCTAATCTGTCTCGTTATCATCTGACAGATACCTCTCCATCTTTTCACCAAAAGAAGCTTTGCCAAGTGCTATATGAGACTCTAGGTAAAATATATCTATTATAATCCCCTTATCAAGCAGCCTGGTAAAAAAGAAATGAGGTTACTCTCGCAATGAATTGTTGGTGATAAAACCATACAGCTTTTTCCCTTGCCCTTCTCTTTTCTAAATGTTCACTAACTAGCCCCTTAATGAAAACTTTTAAGAATTTTGCCAGAAATCAAAGCAAAATTAACTGAATTTTGTTTGCAGGCTTTGTGTGCTTCTCTTTTTTGGAAACAGGGCCATTTACCTCTCTTGTTTTCCATCATCTTTCAGAGATTACCAACAGTAATCATATTCACCAGTTTCCAGTACCCTAAATATACTTCATCTGATCCTGGTGAATTGGAACTCAGCAAAGAATACCGAGTTCTTTTACTAACTCCTTACTGCTAAATGGTTAATTGATTGATTTTATCTATCAATTCCCTTTAGCCTTTTCTGTTTTATCCTTTTCAGTCCAAAAGGTATTATTCTTAGCAGAGAAAAAAAGCAAAATATAAACATTAAGCAGCTTCACTATCAACTGTCATCAGCCCATCCTCCCTGGGCAGTACTAGCCCTTCCTTGGGCCTTCTGTTTTCCCCAATACAACTTTAATCCTTTTTATCTTTTGATTTCCTTACCAACCTAGCTCTTTCTGAGCTTTTGTATGACTGACATGGTTAATGCAGGACCATGCCATTAATCCTCTATTACCCACCTTTGTTTCCATCTTCTCTACATACCTTTTTAAAACTCTTTAAATTTGTTGGGTGTTTCCTATGAATTATAGTAGCCTTGTTAAACACTTCCCATTTTCTTCCCCCTTGGAATTACTTTCCTTTTTGTCTTTACAATTTCATCCTTTCTGGCTTTCCTGGGCCTCTGCAAAATTTTAATCCATGAGATTCTGCCTACCCCTTCTTTTGAACACTTTGAAGTCTTTTCTCTAAAAATCTGTGATGTGTATCAGAGTCTTAGTCCCACCATGATCTTCAGATCCCTTAGTGTTTTCTCGATCTGTTATCCCTAGTCTGGCCTCACCTTTTTTTTTCTTTTATATGTAATCTCAGCCATAGTTAACACATGAAAATATGGTGAACCTTCCTTCTCCAGTGTTTCCCCCTTGTTCTTCTACTATTGCCAAATCTTATAAATTGGTCATAACATCTTATACCCATGCCCTTTTCTCCTCTCAAATGACAACCCTCACCTCTTGTCCCAGCTCTCTTTCCTGGCCACTCCATATTCTACACAGCAGCAAATACTACTTTCCTAAGATTCAGTTTATGACACAGATGTTACTCTTCTTCTAAAAAAACCTTCAGGTCTCCCTGTTACCTTGATTTAGCATGAGAGGTCATCTGGCTTCTGGTACCAGCCTACCTTTACAGCCTGATTTTCTATCCTTCCCTTGCATATGCTGTACATTCCAGCTAAATTGAACTATTCTCTCATTCCTTGACTTGCTGTTACCCTACTTTGTACACTTACCTAAACTATCTGCATTGTCTGTAAAGGATCCCCTCTTCATCTCTTCTTCTTAGAAGCCTTATAGTCACCTCCAGGCTCAGCTCACATCAGGGTTGCTATAAAGCTTTCCCAGATCCACACTTGCAACAGCACGTTCTCTTCAAATTGTTTTTACTTCTCTCGTGTGTTAGAGCCCTTCTCACCCTCAGTCCCCAGGTAGAATGAATGCTCCTGGCTCTTATCTTTGCATTCCCTTTTACTCTAGCCCAGAGCCATGCACTGAGCAGGTACTTAATAAATGTTTGTTGAATTCTAGCCCAAGAAGTACCAGTGACATGAATAGCAGTTATGTTGTCCTGCTTTGAGGTCCGTGGTCACTTTATTGATGGTGCATGTACATAAAGTTGTTATCACACTGTTACTAGTGAGGCTTTTTTTATTCATTTTGATAGTACTGGAAAAAAATGCATTGCATTTTAGTTTTCTTAAAGTTGATAAATACTATTTTAGTTGAACCTTATACCCTTCCATGTAATCTGTGATCCAGTTAAACTGGCTTCCTTGCTGTTCCTAACTCCAGACATTTTCAGTGGCTGTCCTCCATGCCTGCAATGTGCTCCCCCCTCATCTCTGCCTCCTGGCTTCCCACCTTCTACAGGACACCATTCCCATTCCCTCTTACTTTGAGTACCTTCCATCTCTTTATTATTTCCAGTTTGTCCTGTATTTAACTTGTTTCTGCATAGTCATTTATATGTTATTTCTTTCATTGGATTATAAACTCCTCAAGGGCAGAGACTGTCCTTTGCTTTTCTTTATACCCTTGGCACTTAGCAGAGTGCCTGTCACAAAGTAGTTACTTAATGTTAATTGACTGATGTACTGCTTTTTGTTTGTTGTATTTCACTTTTAATTTTTTGTGATTTTTTTTCCTCCCGTATTTTATAAAAGATATACTTACGACAACAAGACAAAACAGCAAGTATAAATCAAGATGTTCGTATTGCCAAAATGTGTCTCATCGACCTGGCGGGATCTGAACGTGCCAGTGCCACAAACACCAGAGGAAGCCGTTTTAGGGAAGGCGCAAACATCAATCAATCACTTTTAGCCCTTGGAAATGTCATCAATGCCTTAGCAGATGGGAAGGTTGGTACTGTGGACATGTCTTGTATAAGGAGTTTATAATTTCATGTGAAAACAGTGGCCCCATTGACTGCAGAGTACACTATTGCATTCCCAACAAACTCTCAAGATGATAAACAGGTTTTTACATATAGTTCTGTTCTCTCAGAGTATAATCTATCATTGTACATGTTTTCAATTTTCTGTTCTCTTACAGTAGGTATTGATTTAACTAAAAGTGATAAATATCCACATATGTGCCTTATGTAGAATGTTCTTCATCCTGGGAGAAATCTAGCTAAAATGCATACAATACTTAGCTTTCATAAAAAAGGCCAGAATTGGGTAATTTTGAAGCAATAAAACCTTGAAGGAGATTAATATTTGTTAGCGTTTATCTCTTATTTTTTAAGATCTGTTAGATTTATCACACATTTATATGCCTAATGTGTATCTGGCATGCTCCTTACTTGTTTTAAAGTTTTAAATTATTTCCTGATTAGAATTTTCCTTATTCACCATAAATATTTCAAAATTACAAATATGTTTTCCCAAGAATGAAAAGCAAATAACCCAAGGTATTATAGATTGCATTAGGTGGCATTAAGTGCCTTCCAACTGGCATATTTTGTGCTTCTCTTTTGTGTTTTAAGTTTGAATTAAAATTTTAATTGTTGAATCTTATTTTAATACTTTTTTTCTTTGTGATAACCTTCATGTGACCACAAGTCAACTGCTCATATATTTATACTTGTAGATTCTCCTCACTTACAGTAGTTTTATACCCTTTACTGTGTGATATCTACATGGGGAAACTGAACTTTGAAAGCTTTTATTGGTTTGTATAATGGATGGGCCTCTAGTGAAAGGGAGCAGAGTTAGTTTATTTTCACATTTTATTTGACTTTGCTTTGTTCCCTGAAAGGAAAGACATAGGAATCCTTGAGAAAGAGAAGGGAAAATGTCTGTAAAGAACTTTGATACACACACCTATGAAAGAGCTGATGCTTGGTCTTGTCCTTATCTGAATTCTTTTCCCCCTCAGCTTCACTGACCACCCTGACTTTGTTCTGGTGTGTTAAGTGTGGGCAAGGTTGAACAGGGCTGAGAGTCTCAGAATGAGTTGGCAAGTGGATTACATTTGAATGTGGAAAATGACATATTTTTGTTCTTTCAGAGAAAAAATCAGCATATTCCTTACAGAAATAGCAAGCTCACTCGCTTGTTAAAGGATTCCCTCGGAGGAAACTGTCAAACGATCATGATCGCTGCTGTTAGTCCTTCTTCTCTGTTCTATGATGACACGTATAACACTCTCAAGTATGCCAACCGTGCAAAGGACATTAAATCTTCTGTAAGTGAATTTATACTACTACACTTGTGAAAGGGTTATCAATATGCTTGTTGTTCTGTGGAGACTCTTATTTGGGGGAACATCCTTGGGCTGCCTGGGGAGACTGTCTTCATTTTGCCTCACTGCTGAGTTGGGCATAAAAGATTCTTGAGTCACTGCTTGGGTTTATTTATCCATTAAGATACCTGAAGAAACATTAACGTAGGTTGTTTTGAGTAGTGTTACTAGCAAGTTATTTTTCTCAAACTTTTGGTTATACAAATCTATGTATATATTTTTAAAATTTTAAAATATAAAAAAAAATTTTAAAATTAAAAAAATAATAATCCATATTATTACTTGAGTCTTAACCCTCTTTGTCCATCTTCTGAGACTTCACTCCTACCACAGCAGAAGGGGAGGATGTCCCCATCAGATGGAAAGCCATGGGGTACTTTTCATCTGTTTCATGAGCCACCATTATTCAAATAAAGACCATTATCTGGAGTCTTCTCTGCTGCTGCTGATGGTCTTCTGACAGCTAAGAGTTTGTTACCAGACTTGTTTTAAAAGCCTTTCTAGCCTGGTTGAACCTGCCAGGTCCCAAGAACTCAGGGTCATCTCCCCATCTTCCTTAGGAGTAGAATGATCCCTGGCGCTGGTGTTAGATGACCACATCCATATCCTGCTTCTGTCACTTTCTACCTGTTTGACTTTGGGCAAGTCACTTAAACTTCCTACCTTCAGTTTCCTCATCTTTTAAATTAAGGTGTTGGACTAGATGGCAGATCAGGTCCTTCATCTCTAGCCCTGTGAGCTTGGGAACCCTCCAGGATCTGCTGGTGGAGGGCCTGCGTCCTGATGGACTCAGGGGTCTAAAGGAGTAAGCTTCCAAATAGTCTAGAAGGCAGCCTGATTCCACAGCTGTAATTATGAGTATAGTTCTTACTGTGTCTCTGTCCCCAGAGATATTTGGGTGACTTATTAAAGTCATAGGATCCAGAATTGAAAGAGACCTTTGAGGTCTTTGAGTCTCATCCTTCCTATTTAAACATAAACCTGAAGTCCATTGAAGAGAACATGACTGCCTCTAGACACATAAGTGTTCAGTCACACAACCCGTTGTGAACCAAGCTTGTTCCCAGCTCATTGCTCTTGTCACTGGGCTGCACAGTATCTGTAAACACCCAAAAAACTACTTTTCCACAGCGGAAAGCTAGCTCTCTCATACTCATGTTCGAGACCCACACACAGACCCGAAGAGCGGGAAAGCCAAGTAAGTAGAACTCTTAGAGAATAAGAAGATAGAAAATGAGCAGAAATGGAGCCTTTAGACTGTAGGCCACTCACTGACTTCAATTCTAGTGTATACCAAGTGTTCTAGAATGACTCGTGAACTAACAAGGCAGTGGTGATTTCAGGCGGGTAAGGAAGGGCTTCATCAAGAACAGATCATGAATCAAACCTCGTTTTGTTTTTTAACAGGAATACATTAATTAGCTGATATATAGAGACATCTTTCACCTTACTTTCTCAAATGACTTGACAGAATTGTTCATGCTATTGTGGAAAAACTAGAAAGCTGTGGGTTGGATGAACAGAAGTGTGAAATGATTTAGTGTCCAGTTCCTCAGAGCAACAACTAAGGTTTCAATATCACCTCGGGAAGAGGTCTCTAGGAAGGGTCCCTAGCATCCCTGTTTGGCCCTTTCACATTCTTATCGGTATAATAGTAGATGGGCGCATGAGAGGCATTCTCATCAGCTTTGCAGGTAGCTAAAAGCTGGGATACACAGCCACTAATAGATGGCTGGTTCCAAAAAAGTCATGACAAGAGAGATTTTTGAGATCAATCCAGTAGTATCCAACAGAAAAAGAAGGGCAGCTAGGTGGTACAGTGGATAGAGTGCCAGACCTGGAGTCAGGAAGGCCTGACTTCAAATCTGGCCTCACCCACTTACTAGTTTTGTGATCCTGGGCAAGTCACTTCACCCTGTTCACCTCAGTTTCCTCATTTGTAAAATGAGCTGGAGAAGGAAATGGTCAGCCACTCCAGGATCTTTGCCAAGAAAACCACAAAGGGGATCACAGAGTCAAAAACCACGGAAATAACTGAACAACGGGCTCAGGAGAGGTGTGAAGCCTTACTGTGAGTTTTTAAAAAGTGGTTTTATCAGTGCAAGATGGAACAGAAATAGCGAACAGTGTTTTTAATGACCTGGAACCTCAGTATGAGTCAGCTTCAGCGTACCTGAAGAAGCATGCTACTCTACAGTGGGCTGTGGGCTGGCCTAGAAGGCCATCAGGCCTCATTCAAATCCTGTGCCTCAGCCCTATTGGCTATACAGTGGCCCTAGGCTACAGTCAGAGGTGCCCCACTGCTCCTAGACCAGGATGCTGCTAACTCTCTTGTAACTGCCCTGTTGGGCCACACCTGGCATCTTGTGTTCCACTCGAAGTGAGGGCATAGGGAAGCTGCAGGGTGTTCACAGGAGGCCTGTGAGAATCATTTGAAGCAACTGAGACTTTAACCTAGAAAAGAAGAACCAAGAAACTTGTGGGGACAGGATAACAGTTTTCTAATATTGGAAGAGCTCTGAGCTTCTGATTCTGCACTGGTGTAATTCTGTGTGAAGAGTTGGAAGGGACTTCACATATGTAGCACATTACACAAGTACAGCTTGTGTCATGACCATAGCTATCACCAAATCATAGAATTAGAATCATCGGCACTAGAGAGGATGGTCAAGATTTATTTTAAAATTTGTTCCAAGCTATTTGGAAGGCAGAATGTAAGTCACCTGAGAAGTAAAGAAACAATGTCAGGCATTTGAACCTGGAAATACTTTCATATAAAACTCTTTTAGGGGTGATTAGGAACAGACTTATCCACTAAAGCCCTACTCCAAGAATTAGCAACAATATTTTTTCCAGCTTCCTTTTTTATTATGTCTTTATTCTCTGAGGAATTAAACATTAGATCTCTCTGTGCTGAATAGATGTGTCTAGAATATTAGAGACTATGCTAGCAGAAAACAAATCCTGTCAGACACAAACAGATAGGAGGGCTTCAGTACAACCCTCACAAAAGATGTTATCTGAAGACCAGCCTAAGTTCAGAGAGGTTCGTCTCCAGAAGATTGGCGACCATATGGGGAATGTTTTTTAGTGAGCAAAGAGGGACATTTGCCATCATCATGATGACTGAGTCATGGTTTTTCATTGTGAATACAACTAAATAAAACCAAGCATTTGTCAGGCCTCTACTTAAAGCATATTAGTGACCTGTAAGGGAGAATTGGTAAGTTAATTGGAAATGAAGACTCTCGGAGAGTTTTGTGTTCCCCCTGCCATCTCCCACCCCTATCCATTTTCAAACCTGTATATACTCAGGTCAGGAATGGACCTTTTCTTCTCTCTACCTTCCAGAACTTTCTTTAAGGTTCATCTCAGGTATTACCTCTGTAAACCCTTTCCTAGATCTCATGTACATCACTACCACAGGAACCAACCAAGGGTTCCTCTCCCTCTTTAGATTCTTCTAGCTCCCTTTGGCTGAAACTCTACTTGCTCCCATCACACTCTTCCTTGGGTTCTCATCACCTTCTCCTTGGTGTAGTCTAAACTCATTGAGAGCAGGGGCTTCACATTATCATTTTATCACAAAGGCACTGCAGAAATGTTTGCTGTTAGGTAAACTTTGGCTATTTAAAAGGTTTTAGCTTACTTGTTTCTTTTCTTGGACTGAATAGAGCATGATGATGGCACAGCCTTGATGACGTCTGCATAACTCCTGTTAATACTATCCATTTCATCTTTTAACAGTTGAAGAGTAACGTTGTTAGTCTGGATAATCACATAACACAATATGTCAAGATTTGTAATGAGCAAAAGAAAGAGGTATGTGTCGACCGTGCGTTACTCTTAGTACTCAACGATTTGTCATACTAGTAACTGTCTCTTCCTTATAACTAGTTCTTCCTGTGGTTTATTCACTCACATCTTACTTAATAGATTGTGCTCCAGTTTGTCACAGTTGAAATATTACAGTGTTTTGAAGAGTAACAGACAGCTGCTTTTGTATTTCAACTAAAGATTTCTCTCATTTAGATTATGATGTTAAAAGAAAAACTGAAAGCCTATGAAGAACAGAAATTCATCACTCATGAAAGTAGCAAAGGAAGCCTCGAGCTTTCCAACCAGGAGGAAGCAGAAATACAAAGGTAGGTTTATTAAAGCATTGAATTTTAGAAGTGCAAGACCTCATTTTGTGGATTTTGTTGCAAATTTTTAAATCAATTTTTCTTTCTTTATACTTTAATTCTTTGTGACAGTATAATAGCCGTATCATCAGTTCATATTATAGAAATTATCTGGTAATAGGAGAGCCATCCATAAGTTATCAATTTAGTATAATTGAAACTATTCCAAGAGCCAAAATATCTGCTTTATTTTAACATTTCTCAGTTCTCCTTAGCTTTTCTTCTAGAAACACATGCTTATATGCCTTTTCAGTACTATTTTTACAAAACCTCATGTAATTAATGGTTTCTCTTATTTAGCTCTTAGTGTGCTTTATTGAATTAATTCATTTTCTTATGAACCATGGCAT
Organism: Pseudochirops corinnae; assembly: GCA_028646515.1. Taxonomy (NCBI): domain Eukaryota; kingdom Metazoa; phylum Chordata; class Mammalia; order Diprotodontia; family Pseudocheiridae; genus Pseudochirops; species Pseudochirops corinnae. The sequence goes on from JAQQSV010000569.1 coordinate 47,555, forward strand.
ATGCTGTTTTTGCCTGTTCTTTAATTGGGCACCATAGTTTTCTCCATAGCTAAGACCTGAGTTCAGATATAGTGTTAGATATATACAGGATTTTTCCTTGACGACTGATGGTAAAAATGTCGAAAACTAATGGGACTTGTGAGTATGATGTAGTGAAGAGGGATAGGCTTTGAATCCTGTTTCCAAGACTATATCTCTAGGACTTTGGACAAGTCAGTCAACATTGGTTATGAAGCGCTTACTGTATGCCAGGCACTGCTCACTTAAAGTGTCTGAACAGTAGCTTTCTCCCAGGTAAAATGCAGAAAATAATACTTGAACTCTCTGCTGTGTAGAGTTGTTTGGGACTTAAATGCTGAGTGCTTTGTAATCCTTAAATTATTTTATAAATATCTGCTGCTGTTGTGTGGAAGGGTAATAGAAGAAACTAACAAAGATAAAATGTAAATCATTGTTTTTATAAACTTTGTTTTTAAAACCATCACCAAACAGATTCAAATATGCAGAATATTTTTTTAAATTAATTTCTTTAATGGCCTTTTTACTGTCTCTCTCCACATCCAACATTAGAGAAGACCACTATTGGACGTAGAGTTGCAATTGTATATAAAACCATACTCTTTATCAGTTCTTTCTCTGGAGGTGAATAGCATCTTTCTTCATAGGTCATTTATATTTGATTTGAGTATTTATAATACTCAGAATAACTTGGGCTTTCACAATTACAGAAATTTTTTTTTTAAAGATTATACATGAAATTACATGTTTCAGTTACTCTTACTGAAAATTTGTTAATGTTCATTTTAACTTTAACAAGTTAGTGGCTAAATAATTTTTTGTTTCTTCTAAAATTTTTTTCCATGTTTTTTCCCCTGGATTTTGTGTTGTCATAAAGTAGTAATGATTGTGTTTTATTTGGGTTTTACTTTCTTCTCCAAGCATCATTTCATGTCATGCTGTATTTATATACTTCATATTTTATATTTCTTATAGAACAATAATATTTTAATGTCACAAATTGTTCCTCCTTTTTCCCATTATTCGTCACATTGGGCCTGTCCAAATTATTACTATTAAAGATACTGTTAGGAATATTTTTGTGCTACTTGGTCTCTTTTTTTTTTCTGTTAATAATATTTTGAAAGTATCTTTTTAGTACTAAAATTACTGGATCAAAAGAAATGAAAAATTGTCTAGCTCTTCTTAAATGCTATACAGCTTTTCAGAGAGATTCCACCTATTCAGAGCTTTGCCGACAGTGTAATAGTGTGCCTATTTTTACTGCAACCCCATTACTGTTGATTTTTATCATCTTTAACTGTCTTTGCCTCTTTAATGGATAGATAAACTTGAGTTCTTTTATGGACTTTCTCTAATAGAGTTAGTACAGTTTTTTAGTGGTTCTTGATCATTTGCATTTATAATTTAGTGAGCTGCTAGTTCGTACCCTCAGACTACTTCTTTTGGGGAATTGATCTTCATAAATTTGTCAGTTCCTTCTCAGTATTAAATGTCAGTACTTTTATTAGAAATATTTACATCAAAGATTTATTTTTCGCCAGTTTCTTCCCTTTTCAATCTCGGTGCATTGCTTTTTGTTATGCAAAAGGTTGTTATATATAATGTAATCCATTTACTATTTGTAATTTCTTCTATTTTTAATTTTTTCCCACATCTACACAGTTGTGATTGATTCCTTGTTACATTATATCTTTTATTTTACTCTGCCCTTTTTTTCTTTTTTAAAAATCTTTTTGTTATACATTTTTCTTCTTTGCTTAATTTCACATTGAAATCCAAAGTGGTTGTTCCATTTCACAGCTCTCCCAACAGTGCATCAATGTATTGTCTTCCCACAATACCACTAGCATTGACCATTCACCATATTTTCCTCATCTTTGCCAGTTTTCATGATATAAACTGAAACCTCCGAGTCGTTTTACCATTTACATTTCTCTTGCTGTTGATTCAGAAACTTATTTTCCTGTGACCATTTATAACAGGCAATTCTTTTTTTTTTTTTTTTATAATAGGCAATTCTTACTTTAAAAACTGTTCGTATCATTTAACCACTGTGTATTGGGAAATGATGGAGACTTAAATATTTGTGTCATTTCCCTGTATGTTGAATATACCAATATTTGATGCAAATAATTTTCCCAGTCTGGTGTTTAGTTTTGTTTTAGAATTCTGTCTGCATTGATTCTATTCACACAGACTCTTTTTTAACCATTGTACATTTTATGATACATTCTTTTATCTCTTGTTTGGTTAAGAAATTTCCTCCTCTCCATGGTTCTAAAACATACCTGATGTCATCCTCTTGTAATCCATTTTAGTCTCTTGTATTATATATTGGTCTAATCCCGATTCATGCCAAAATGTCCTCTCATTTTATTGGAAGTTCTTGTCAAACACCAACTTCTCCCAGTAATTTGTTTTGCTGGGTTGATTAAACCCTGTGCAAGATAGTGAGCTCCATTGATCACTGTTTTTTAACCGGTAGCACACAGATTTGATTTCTCCTGCTTTACAACACAATTTCAGCTCAGGTGAGCTGTGCTCCCTTCATTAGAAATTTTCTCCCTTTTTGCCTTGGGATTCTAGAACTTTTTCTTCCAAATGAATTTTGTTACTATCTTGTCGAGGGCTAAATGTGTCACCGTAGTAGTTAGGAATAGCACTAAATCTTCAGAGTAGTGCAGGGAGTACTGGAATGCGCTGATTTTGAACAGCGCATGCCTCTCCAATTCTTTGTCATTGTTTTTGTTGTTGTTTCCTAAGAATGTTTTGTTGTTGTATTAGAAGTCTTATGTGTATTTGGTGGATTGTTGTTCAGTCATTTCATTCATATCCGACTCTGTGACCTCAGGTGGGATTTTCCTGGCAAAGATACTGGAGTGTTTTGCCCATTTCCTTCTCCAGCTCATTTTACAGATCAGGAAACTTGCCCAGGGTCACATAGTTAATAAGTATCACAGATTGAATTTGAACTCAGGTTGTCCTGACTCTAGACCTGGCACTTATTCACAGCGCCACCCAGCTGCCCATCTGTAGGCTCTACTGGACTTCTAACGAGTCCATCACACACACACACACACACACACACACACACACACACACATGCACACACAGACACACACACATGCACACACACACCCCCCCACACACACACACAATTAGCTCCCAAATATTTGGTTCATTTTGTAGCTATTTTGAATGTTTTAAAAGATTTTTTTTTCTGCATCTTTTGAAATAATGATCAATGTTCATTAGTGAGATTAGTTGATAGTTCTCTTACTGTTTTGTCTCTTCCTAGTTTTGATGTCATGGCCATGTGTGAACCCCAATAAAGGGGTCGGCTACTTGCCAACTCATTCTCTGTTTTTGTGAGACTAGCTTTTATAGCATATATACTAGCAGTCCTTTATGTGTTTGATAGAATTGACTTTTATGTCTGTCTGACTGGGATTATTTTTTTGGCGTATTATGACTTGCTCAATGTCCTTCTGAAATTTATTCGTTTAAAATCTATTTCTTGGAATTTTTTGTGTGGTTTTATATCTCTTAGACACTTGTGAACTTCCTTTAGTTTCTCAGTTTTAGTGACCTGGAATTCTTTGGATGTTCATGTCTGATCTTTTTTATTTCTTCTCTATGGTGAATATACTTTGTTTCAGTAATTACATTTTCCTCTCCTTTTTTCTTGATCATTAATCTTGGCATTAATCTTTTCAAAAATTCAGCTTTTAATTTTGATTTATTCCTTTCATTTTAAATTTCCTGTGTTTCTCCTCTAATCTGCTGTTGTAACTTGTGATATTAGATGTTTATCTTCTAATCTTTTTAAATGCATGATGATTGTGTTAGTCCCCCTTTTGTATTTTGTTCATACAGATTCTTAAGGCAGCTCGTGGTAGTTCCACTCTCACTTCTGATATGTACCCAGTCACTTAACCTCTTTAACCTTCAGTCTGTAAAATGGGAGTAATAATAGGAGCAGCTCCCAGGGTTATTGTGAGGATAAGGGAGATAACTGGGACGGTAATCACTATATGCACTATATGCACGGTAGCTGTGTGTGAGCTCATTCAAAGACAGGCCTCTTCACCAGGCACCGCTTTTCCATTTCCCATGGGCTTCAGTGCGTTGTCTGGCGGCATCATTGTCTTTGGTTTCTACTTGGTTGTGTTCTTGTTTTCCCATTGTCTAAGACTCCTTTGTGCGCGTGTCCTCTTTGGTGTCATTTGCATAATCCATTCATTCAAGATCTTGATTTCATCTCTTGCATTTCTTAGTCATTTAATTTAATCAATTAACAAGCATTCAAAAACCACTCCTTGCCTTCAATCTAGAAAGAGAACATGTCTGCACTCAATAAATGGAAGATAACGGGAGGAGATAGGGGAAGGTCCCATGTGTACATCGGGAATTCTAAGAGAGGTAGAGAAGTCCTGGATTCAGCTCTTACCGGCCCAGACACTCTGTGAAGCTTAAAGAACACAACTACATAGCGTCTCACAAGGCTTGGTGCAGTTTTAAACTCTCCAGGGTTAAAGTTGATAAGGGCATGAACTATAGTCATAAAAGGGACAAGATCTGGCAGCTTGTCCTGTCCTTCCCTTTTTGTTGTGTGTGTGTGTGTGTGTGTGTTTCAATATAACACCTTGTTGTGGGTTTTTTAAAGTCCATTTCTCTGTTCTCTCTTTATTGGAAAATTTAACCCATTCACATAAAGGGTATTTCTTTTTGGTCAAACATGTTTTCTTCTAGTTGACACATGCAGATGCACACATAAGCACTCAAAATGTTTATCCTTAAATATTTTAGTCTGTGTAGGTTGTTTTTGCTTTTACTGATCTGTCTCTATCCTCCTTCCCCGGTACCCTTCCCAGTTAATGTCCTTGAGTTTACTTTTAGTGTGTGTGTGTGTGTGTGTGTGTGTGTGTGTACATGTCTCCCTCTCTTTGTGTCTCATTTTGCCCCTATTTCTCTTTGTTCACTTAGTCCCTAATTCTCTCGACCTCCACTTGTCTTCTCTTTCATTTCAGTGACATGTTACTTTTCACAAAAGGTTTTTATCTTTATTATTCCTCCTCCTTTTGTCTTCTGCCTTCTGCAGTCCTCTAGAAGTGACAACAAGGTACACTTAGAAGTATTTTGTATCCCACATGGGAGGGGTGAATGGAGAATCATATTCTTTCTCTTTTTCCTCATAGCTTATGCCTTTTGATGCCATGCTCTGCAGCCTTTGAATCAAATCTAGTTTCCCACACCAGTGGGGACGGGAAAATATCCCAAGTATTTAGCTGATTGCTGTATATTCAGCTTATGTGTTTAACACCCTGTTCACCTCTGGTTTCTTTTGAAGGAATATTTAGTATTCTTCCCCAAAAATAGTCAATTATTGTCTTTGAGTTTTATAAAATATGTTATTTTGGGATGCCATCAGATATTCTTTACTCTTTGGACTATCACATTCCAGTTTTAATGTGACTTGTTCTAATAAAGGAATAATTCCATGCTTGGCTAATTTGTTCTTCCTGGATTTTGAAGGGCTTTTCCCTTTATGTGTGTGAAATTTGAGGTGAAAATGGTAGTGATCCTTCTAGCCTATCTCTCTCACTTGGCAGTCTGCCCAGGATATCCTTTTATCTTTTAGCTGCACACTGATGGTGTTAATCTTCTTTTTGTATTTTGTTGGTACAAATTCTCAGGGCAGCTAGACGATTTAGTGCATATGGAAGTATACTTGGTGTCTTTTACCTCCGATGTCCTAATTATTTTTCCCTTCCTCATTTTTGAAAAAAAAAATAATAACTTGATTTTGTTCAGTGGAACACTGCCATTGTTTTGTTATTCCCTTATGGCAATTATATTATTGCCCGTTTATTTTAGTATTTATCTCGATGGAGCAACTCAAGCTCTTTGCTCTCTTTCCTCTCTTTGTCTTAAAAACTGTCTCACCATTGGCTCTGCTGTACAAAAAGTGTTCAACTTGTGAATTTTTTAAATAAATGTCTTTTGTCTTTATAAAGAATACTTTGTTTTGCTGACAAGCAAATTTGGGGATTTTCCTTTATATCTTAACCAATATATACCATATGCTAGCATCTCTAATTTCTGTAGGAAGCTCTTATGCGATTCAGATTATTTTTGGTGCATAATATTTTTCTTAATTCCTGCTGGTAAAAATATTCTCCTTGTCATTGTATTCTTGGAGCTTAACTATGATTCACTTCAACAAACATTTATTTGTTGAGTCTGGCTAACTGAGTTTTAAGTTCACATTTTGTAACATGCTCTGAATTCTGTTGATTTGCAGTCTTTCCCTCGGTTTCATTACTTCTGGGAAATGTTCTTATACCAGTTCCTGAAATAAAGCCATCAGATTGTTTTCTTTAGTTTAATGGAAATCTTTTATGTCTTATGTTTTGTATCCTTGCAATTTCTTCCATGTCTGTCATTATTTTCTTTGTACACTCCAGTTCTTTTTTCAGGTTTCTAATCTTTTGCACATGGTTTTTTGCTGCTTTTGCTGTTTTCACCATTCTCTCCAAATCTGTATTTTAAAAAATATTTTTCATGAATATTTTTAAAATAACTTTTTATTAATAGCTTTTGTTTTTCCATTGCAAACATTTTCCAATGTATTTCTTTCTTCCTTTTCCCTCAGATTACTTAGTATTTTACCATGTCTTTAGAAAATAATAGTTTTGTTTCTGACTTTTTGATCTCTACTTTTAAATTTTTATTATATTTTCTTCATTTTCCAGATTCTTGTTTATCTGTTTGCTTTGCCCTAATTTGGGCTAATCTTCATATGTGAAGATCATTTTAAGTGTGTCAGTATTGCTTTTAAAAGGGATTTTGCAAAGGTCCTTGTCTCCCACAAGAACAAGAAATTATTCCTTATGTTATGTTTCAATATTTTATTTACTAACAAAGCTGTGTGCAGGCAGCTAGGTGGTACAGGATGTAGAGCTCTGAGCTTCTAGTCAGAAAGACCAAATTCAAATCTGGCCTCAGACACTCACCATCTGTATGACCCTGGGTAAGTCACTTCACCTCTGTCTGTCTGACCTTTACTCATCTGTGAAACATGGGTGATTATAGTACTTTCCTCTCAGGGCTATTATGAGTATCAAATGAAATAATATCTATAAAGTGCCTGGCACAATGCCTGGAGCACAGCAGATGTTTGAAAAATGCTTGTTCCCTTCCCTCCCTCCAAAGATACAGATTGCGGCACCTTCCCTGACTCAGCAGAGCAGGAGGATGGCATGAAGTGCTGGCCAAGCCGCTAGTCCTGCCCCTCATTCTGTTGGGCTGGGCTGTTCTCTGAACAGCAGGTTGATGAACCATTCTGCCCTCTGAACTGTGCTGGCTTGGTAGGACCATCTAGAACAGTGCTTCTTAAACTGTGGTGGGGTTCAAGAAGAATCTGGTAACAGGCAAAGGTTTCTGAGCGTGCAACAGCCAAAAATTAATTCAGAGTCAAATGCAAAATGAAGCCGAGGTACTTCTAGCAGTGCATGCCTCATTTGCTTTATGCAACTTCACTTCAGCCTTGGTTCTGCACACAAAGCATGTGCACTTTGTGGTGCATGCTCTCAGGCCACACAGCACTAATGAAAGCTGCCAAAACAGGGGAAGGGAAGAGGAAGGGGAAAAAGTTAAAGAAGCCCTGCTCTAGAACTTACCATCCACTGCCAGCGTCGCCTCCACTAATGTCTCCAAGTTAGACTTCACGGTTACAGTCCTTGAAGAAATAACAAATATTGTCATTTTATTGTCACTTTTAAAAGGAGTTCCAGGGGAAAATAGGTGTTTCTGTTGCTAATTTCCTTCTCTTTTGTTTTCTCCTTTCCTCTACACAAACCTAACTCAGGAGTTGACCACAGACTTGCAAGATCGACAGACATTCTAACCAGGTCCCTTGTTCTCAGATAAAATGTTTCATGGACAATAAGGCCCTGTCCTGTGGGTGAAACCTAAAGAAAACTCATTCATTTCATTTACTGGCATTACTCTTTCTGTGACATCATACAATGAAACTTCAATGTCTCCATGTTGCTCCATTAATTATTTATCTTCAGTTTGACAAAACTGCAGTGAAGTCAGCATGCTGTGGTTTAGATTCATCCCAGCAGATTTTCATTGAGAACTCTTGACGCAAGGCCACAGTGTTTTCACCCCTGAACCATACAAATATATCTCCAAATCTGGCCAAAGGACACTTTGCACACCCTCCAGTCCAAAGTCTTTTTTTCTTTTTAAGGTCTTTCCCTTTAAAATTCTCTTAAATGATTGTGCCTGTGCATGACTGTTTACATTATTACTACAGCTGGGACCTGACTCTTTTGTGACCTAAAGCACAGATTTTATTTTTAAACAATTAGAACATGTTTGAGGCTTGTTCTTTGCTGACCCTGGAAGAATATGAAAATGCAGGTTCATTTCAGGTTTTCTGTCTCCAAGTCCTAACCTGCTTCAAGGGAATTTAGGCATTAGTGGGAGGTTTACATCAACCAAGTCCTCTTTAGATGTCTGGAAGAGGGCTGGCTTTGAACTGACGGGCTGTGGTAGATCACTGGGCCCCTGAAGAAATGGACTTGAATCTCTGGGAAGTCAGGTTGTTGAGGACACCCTACCAACTAATGCTTTTCCTTACTACATTATAAAGACTAAAGCAAAAAACAGGATGTCTTATGTTGGTGCAGGCTGGAGAAGATGTTGTTATTTAGGTGTTCTTACTACTACTTACTCCTTATTTCTGTATTAAAGGCACATTAAACATATATAAATACACACACGGATACATTTTTGTGTGTGCTATTCTCCATGTGAATCTCTTCATTTTCTTGAACTTTAATATGCAATATGATATGTTGTTTTTGGTAGGTTTCGAGGGATTTTAAATTGTTTGTTCCGAAACCGTGAAGAAATCAGACAAGAGTATCTGAATTTGGAGATGCTGATTAAGGAAAATGAGCTAAAAACCTTCTACCAGCAGCAGCACCACAAGCAAATAGAGATGATGTGCTCTGAAGAAAAAGTTGAAAAGGTAGTTGGGCCTTTTACAGCTCTATTCTAAGACTGCCTTAGCGCTAAGGGGTTTTTCTTGGCTTAGCTGCACTAGTGCTAAGGGCGGCATCATTTTTATGCACTAAAACTTGCTCTGTATTGCCTACACCAATTGGAAAAGATCCCCATTTTTTTTTAAACGAGATGTTTTAAAATAAATCTGACATTGTTATCTATAAAATTAGGAAATAATCTGAATTTGCAGAAGGCAGAATGAAAATCATGAGAGTGTCTGTTCTGTGAGTAGTAATCACATTTTAGTAACATGTCCTAAAAATAAGGATGTGTAGCATAGTTAAGAGTCAAGACTTAGAATCAACATAGAGTATCTGAGTTCAGGTCCTATTTTTTGATGCCTACTAGCAGAGAACTCATGGGCAATCATTTCACTGCCCAGTGCTCCAGACAAGAAAACAAGTCACAAACCACTACAGCCTGCACCGATAAGGGGAGTTTCCTACACCGGTGAAATCAGATTGTTGTTTTCCCCTACTACTTCTTTTGTCTTCTGTCCTTCTACTCCTCCCAGGTGTACCCACTCAATATATTTATTACACATTTGGTATTAAAGGGTCTTTAAAATGAAAAAAAAAAGGCTAGATTTGAAGATAATAAAACCACTTTTGTTTTAAACTGCTAAGCAAATTCTCAGTTTATATATTTTGAACATATTTTGCCTATATTTTTGACATCTTTTATGTTTCTCAACTGACATAGGTTTGAAATAACTAATATTTACTTTTTTGTTGTATAGGCCTTTCATATCAGTGGTGAAATGGAAATCTTGAATAGGCCTTTGATATATTTCAAAGATATAATTTTATAATGTTTTCTAGTCTCTTCTGTGTAGTAATTTTGAATGCATAGGTAGTAAGTCCCACCTCCTTAACCTAGTATAGGGTGGCTATTAACTACATGTTAGTCATGAATGACCAGCCTTCTAGGTCATTTTTTTTCCCAAAAGCAATGAAGTGGATCGTAGAGGCTGATCCTCATCCCTGTGTAATTCAGCTTTTAAGTGCCTTCTTTAATCACTGTCCATAGATATTTTATTTCCTATTCTTTACCAAAACACAGTGTTACATGTTAGAGGAAGTATAGACATCTATGTTACTGTCCCTGTCGTTCAAGAGGCAAGAAGTATTTAAGCATCCAAGAAGTTATATTTGAACTATTTCTTAAAAAAAGAGGTTTTCAGAACCTCTGTGTGCAGAAATGAAGCAATGGGAAGATGGC
>JAQQSV010000569.1:57977-116053 GCA_028646515.1 Pseudochirops corinnae
CTGAACTAGGTAAATGATATATGTTTGAATGATTAAAGTGAAACCGTTAACCCATTTTGAGTTGCTTTCCTTTAGAAAAGCAGATCTAAGAACCTGTGCTAGTAGCCGCCCTAGGCATGCTAGGGTGCTTGCTGTTACAGTGGTTCTCTACCAGAGAAGTTCAATCCAGCCAAACTGATCTAGTCTATAGAATATCACTGCCATCTTCCCATTGCTTCATTTCTGCACACAGAGGTTCTGAAAACCTCTTTTTTTAAGAAATAGTTCAAATATAACTTCTTGGATGCTTAAATACTTCTTGCCTCTTGAACGACAGGGACAGTAACATAGATGTCTATACTTCCTCTAACATGTAACACTGTGTTTTGGTAAAGAATAGGAAATAAAATATCTATGGACAGTGATTAAAGAAGGCACTTAAAAGCTGAATTACACAGGGATGAGGATCAGCCTCTACGATCCACTTCATTGCTTTTGGGAAAAAAAATGACCTAGAAGGCTGGTCATTCATGACTAACATGTAGTTAATAGCCACCCTATACTAGGTTAAGGAGGTGGGACTTACTACCTATGCATTCAAAATTACTACACAGAAGAGACTAGAAAACATTATAAAATTATATCTTTGAAATATATCAAAGGCCTATTCAAGATTTCCATTTCACCACTGATATGAAAGGCCTATACAACAAAAAAGTAAATATTAGTTATTTCAAACCTATGTCAGTTGAGAAACATAAAAGATGTCAAAAATATAGGCAAAATATGTTCAAAATATATAAACTGAGAATTTGCTTAGCAGTTTAAAACAAAAGTGGTTTTATTATCTTCAAATCTAGCCTTTTTTTTTTCATTTTAAAGACCCTTTAATACCAAATGTGTAATAAATATATTGAGTGGGTACACCTGGGAGGAGTAGAAGGACAGAAGACAAAAGAAGTAGTAGGGGAAAACAACAATCTGATTTCACCGGTGTAGGAAACTCCCCTTATCGGTGCAGGCTGTAGTGGTTTGTGACTTGTTTTCTTGTCTGGAGCACTGGGCAGTGAAATGATTGCCCATGAGTTCTCTGCTAGTAGGCATCAAAAAATAGGACCTGAACTCAGATACTCTATGTTGATTCTAAGTCTTGACTCTTAACTATGCTACACATCCTTATTTTTAGGACATGTTACTAAAATGTGATTACTACTCACAGAACAGACACTCTCATGATTTTCATTCTGCCTTCTGCAAATTCAGATTATTTCCTAATTTTATAGATAACAATGTCAGATTTATTTTAAAACATCTCGTTTAAAAAAAAATGGGGATCTTTTCCAATTGGTGTAGGCAATACAGAGCAAGTTTTAGTGCATAAAAATGATGCCGCCCTTAGCACTAGTGCAGCTAAGCCAAGAAAAACCCCTTAGCGCTAAGGCAGTCTTAGAATAGAGCTGTAAAAGGCCCAACTACCTTTTCAACTTTTTCTTCAGAGCACATCATCTCTATTTGCTTGTGGTGCTGCTGCTGGTAGAAGGTTTTTAGCTCATTTTCCTTAATCAGCATCTCCAAATTCAGATACTCTTGTCTGATTTCTTCACGGTTTCGGAACAAACAATTTAAAATCCCTCGAAACCTACCAAAAACAACATATCATATTGCATATTAAAGTTCAAGAAAATGAAGAGATTCACATGGAGAATAGCACACACAAAAATGTATCCGTGTGTGTATTTATATATGTTTAATGTGCCTTTAATACAGAAATAAGGAGTAAGTAGTAGTAAGAACACCTAAATAACAACATCTTCTCCAGCCTGCACCAACATAAGACATCCTGTTTTTTGCTTTAGTCTTTATAATGTAGTAAGGAAAAGCATTAGTTGGTAGGGTGTCCTCAACAACCTGACTTCCCAGAGATTCAAGTCCATTTCTTCAGGGGCCCAGTGATCTACCACAGCCCGTCAGTTCAAAGCCAGCCCTCTTCCAGACATCTAAAGAGGACTTGGTTGATGTAAACCTCCCACTAATGCCTAAATTCCCTTGAAGCAGGTTAGGACTTGGAGACAGAAAACCTGAAATGAACCTGCATTTTCATATTCTTCCAGGGTCAGCAAAGAACAAGCCTCAAACATGTTCTAATTGTTTAAAAATAAAATCTGTGCTTTAGGTCACAAAAGAGTCAGGTCCCAGCTGTAGTAATAATGTAAACAGTCATGCACAGGCACAATCATTTAAGAGAATTTTAAAGGGAAAGACCTTAAAAAGAAAAAAAGACTTTGGACTGGAGGGTGTGCAAAGTGTCCTTTGGCCAGATTTGGAGATATATTTGTATGGTTCAGGGGTGAAAACACTGTGGCCTTGCGTCAAGAGTTCTCAATGAAAATCTGCTGGGATGAATCTAAACCACAGCATGCTGACTTCACTGCAGTTTTGTCAAACTGAAGATAAATAATTAATGGAGCAACATGGAGACATTGAAGTTTCATTGTATGATGTCACAGAAAGAGTAATGCCAGTAAATGAAATGAATGAGTTTTCTTTAGGTTTCACCCACAGGACAGGGCCTTATTGTCCATGAAACATTTTATCTGAGAACAAGGGACCTGGTTAGAATGTCTGTCGATCTTGCAAGTCTGTGGTCAACTCCTGAGTTAGGTTTGTGTAGAGGAAAGGAGAAAACAAAAGAGAAGGAAATTAGCAACAGAAACACCTATTTTCCCCTGGAACTCCTTTTAAAAGTGACAATAAAATGACAATATTTGTTATTTCTTCAAGGACTGTAACCGTGAAGTCTAACTTGGAGACATTAGTGGAGGCGACGCTGGCAGTGGATGGTAAGTTCTAGAGCAGGGCTTCTTTAACTTTTTCCCCTTCCTCTTCCCTTCCCCTGTTTTGGCAGCTTTCATTAGTGCTGTGTGGCCTGAGAGCATGCACCACAAAGTGCACATGCTTTGTGTGCAGAACCAAGGCTGAAGTGAAGTTGCATAAAGCAAATGAGGCATGCACTGCTAGAAGTACCTCGGCTTCATTTTGCATTTGACTCTGAATTAATTTTTGGCTGTTGCACGCTCAGAAACCTTTGCCTGTTACCAGATTCTTCTTGAACCCCACCACAGTTTAAGAAGCACTGTTCTAGATGGTCCTACCAAGCCAGCACAGTTCAGAGGGCAGAATGGTTCATCAACCTGCTGTTCAGAGAACAGCCCAGCCCAACAGAATGAGGGGCAGGACTAGCGGCTTGGCCAGCACTTCATGCCATCCTCCTGCTCTGCTGAGTCAGGGAAGGTGCCGCAATCTGTATCTTTGGAGGGAGGGAAGGGAACAAGCATTTTTCAAACATCTGCTGTGCTCCAGGCATTGTGCCAGGCACTTTATAGATATTATTTCATTTGATACTCATAATAGCCCTGAGAGGAAAGTACTATAATCACCCATGTTTCACAGATGAGTAAAGGTCAGACAGACAGAGGTGAAGTGACTTACCCAGGGTCATACAGATGGTGAGTGTCTGAGGCCAGATTTGAATTTGGTCTTTCTGACTAGAAGCTCAGAGCTCTACATCCTGTACCACCTAGCTGCCTGCACACAGCTTTGTTAGTAAATAAAATATTGAAACATAACATAAGGAATAATTTCTTGTTCTTGTGGGAGACAAGGACCTTTGCAAAATCCCTTTTAAAAGCAATACTGACACACTTAAAATGATCTTCACATATGAAGATTAGCCCAAATTAGGGCAAAGCAAACAGATAAACAAGAATCTGGAAAATGAAGAAAATATAATAAAAATTTAAAAGTAGAGATCAAAAAGTCAGAAACAAAACTATTATTTTCTAAAGACATGGTAAAATACTAAGTAATCTGAGGGAAAAGGAAGAAAGAAATACATTGGAAAATGTTTGCAATGGAAAAACAAAAGCTATTAATAAAAAGTTATTTTAAAAATATTCATGAAAAATATTTTTTAAAATACAGATTTGGAGAGAATGGTGAAAACAGCAAAAGCAGCAAAAAACCATGTGCAAAAGATTAGAAACCTGAAAAAAGAACTGGAGTGTACAAAGAAAATAATGACAGACATGGAAGAAATTGCAAGGATACAAAACATAAGACATAAAAGATTTCCATTAAACTAAAGAAAACAATCTGATGGCTTTATTTCAGGAACTGGTATAAGAACATTTCCCAGAAGTAATGAAACCGAGGGAAAGACTGCAAATCAACAGAATTCAGAGCATGTTACAAAATGTGAACTTAAAACTCAGTTAGCCAGACTCAACAAATAAATGTTTGTTGAAGTGAATCATAGTTAAGCTCCAAGAATACAATGACAAGGAGAATATTTTTACCAGCAGGAATTAAGAAAAATATTATGCACCAAAAATAATCTGAATCGCATAAGAGCTTCCTACAGAAATTAGAGATGCTAGCATATGGTATATATTGGTTAAGATATAAAGGAAAATCCCCAAATTTGCTTGTCAGCAAAACAAAGTATTCTTTATAAAGACAAAAGACATTTATTTAAAAAATTCACAAGTTGAACACTTTTTGTACAGCAGAGCCAATGGTGAGACAGTTTTTAAGACAAAGAGAGGAAAGAGAGCAAAGAGCTTGAGTTGCTCCATCGAGATAAATACTAAAATAAACGGGCAATAATATAATTGCCATAAGGGAATAACAAAACAATGGCAGTGTTCCACTGAACAAAATCAAGTTATTATTTTTTTTTTCAAAAATGAGGAAGGGAAAAATAATTAGGACATCGGAGGTAAAAGACACCAAGTATACTTCCATATGCACTAAATCGTCTAGCTGCCCTGAGAATTTGTACCAACAAAATACAAAAAGAAGATTAACACCATCAGTGTGCAGCTAAAAGATAAAAGGATATCCTGGGCAGACTGCCAAGTGAGAGAGATAGGCTAGAAGGATCACTACCATTTTCACCTCAAATTTCACACACATAAAGGGAAAAGCCCTTCAAAATCCAGGAAGAACAAATTAGCCAAGCATGGAATTATTCCTTTATTAGAACAAGTCACATTAAAACTGGAATGTGATAGTCCAAAGAGTAAAGAATATCTGATGGCATCCCAAAATAACATATTTTATAAAACTCAAAGACAATAATTGACTATTTTTGGGGAAGAATACTAAATATTCCTTCAAAAGAAACCAGAGGTGAACAGGGTGTTAAACACATAAGCTGAATATACAGCAATCAGCTAAATACTTGGGATATTTTCCCGTCCCCACTGGTGTGGGAAACTAGATTTGATTCAAAGGCTGCAGAGCATGGCATCAAAAGGCATAAGCTATGAGGAAAAAGAGAAAGAATATGATTCTCCATTCACCCCTCCCATGTGGGATACAAAATACTTCTAAGTGTACCTTGTTGTCACTTCTAGAGGACTGCAGAAGGCAGAAGACAAAAGGAGGAGGAATAATAAAGATAAAAACCTTTTGTGAAAAGTAACATGTCACTGAAATGAAAGAGAAGACAAGTGGAGGTCGAGAGAATTAGGGACTAAGTGAACAAAGAGAAATAGGGGCAAAATGAGACACAAAGAGAGGGAGACATGTACACACACACACACACACACACACACACACACTAAAAGTAAACTCAAGGACATTAACTGGGAAGGGTACCGGGGAAGGAGGATAGAGACAGATCAGTAAAAGCAAAAACAACCTACACAGACTAAAATATTTAAGGATAAACATTTTGAGTGCTTATGTGTGCATCTGCATGTGTCAACTAGAAGAAAACATGTTTGACCAAAAAGAAATACCCTTTATGTGAATGGGTTAAATTTTCCAATAAAGAGAGAACAGAGAAATGGACTTTAAAAAACCCACAACAAGGTGTTATATTGAAACACACACACACACACACACACAACAAAAAGGGAAGGACAGGACAAGCTGCCAGATCTTGTCCCTTTTATGACTATAGTTCATGCCCTTATCAACTTTAACCCTGGAGAGTTTAAAACTGCACCAAGCCTTGTGAGACGCTATGTAGTTGTGTTCTTTAAGCTTCACAGAGTGTCTGGGCCGGTAAGAGCTGAATCCAGGACTTCTCTACCTCTCTTAGAATTCCCGATGTACACATGGGACCTTCCCCTATCTCCTCCCGTTATCTTCCATTTATTGAGTGCAGACATGTTCTCTTTCTAGATTGAAGGCAAGGAGTGGTTTTTGAATGCTTGTTAATTGATTAAATTAAATGACTAAGAAATGCAAGAGATGAAATCAAGATCTTGAATGAATGGATTATGCAAATGACACCAAAGAGGACACGCGCACAAAGGAGTCTTAGACAATGGGAAAACAAGAACACAACCAAGTAGAAACCAAAGACAATGATGCCGCCAGACAACGCACTGAAGCCCATGGGAAATGGAAAAGCGGTGCCTGGTGAAGAGGCCTGTCTTTGAATGAGCTCACACACAGCTACCGTGCATATAGTGCATATAGTGATTACCGTCCCAGTTATCTCCCTTATCCTCACAATAACCCTGGGAGCTGCTCCTATTATTACTCCCATTTTACAGACTGAAGGTTAAAGAGGTTAAGTGACTGGGTACATATCAGAAGTGAGAGTGGAACTACCACGAGCTGCCTTAAGAATCTGTATGAACAAAATACAAAAGGGGGACTAACACAATCATCATGCATTTAAAAAGATTAGAAGATAAACATCTAATATCACAAGTTACAACAGCAGATTAGAGGAGAAACACAGGAAATTTAAAATGAAAGGAATAAATCAAAATTAAAAGCTGAATTTTTGAAAAGATTAATGCCAAGATTAATGATCAAGAAAAAAGGAGAGGAAAATGTAATTACTGAAACAAAGTATATTCACCATAGAGAAGAAATAAAAAAGATCAGACATGAACATCCAAAGAATTCCAGGTCACTAAAACTGAGAAACTAAAGGAAGTTCACAAGTGTCTAAGAGATATAAAACCACACAAAAAATTCCAAGAAATAGATTTTAAACGAATAAATTTCAGAAGGACATTGAGCAAGTCATAATACGCCAAAAAAATAATCCCAGTCAGACAGACATAAAAGTCAATTCTATCAAACACATAAAGGACTGCTAGTATATATGCTATAAAAGCTAGTCTCACAAAAACAGAGAATGAGTTGGCAAGTAGCCGACCCCTTTATTGGGGTTCACACATGGCCATGACATCAAAACTAGGAAGAGACAAAACAGTAAGAGAACTATCAACTAATCTCACTAATGAACATTGATCATTATTTCAAAAGATGCAGAAAAAAAAATCTTTTAAAACATTCAAAATAGCTACAAAATGAACCAAATATTTGGGAGCTAATTGTGTGTGTGTGTGGGGGGGTGTGTGTGTGCATGTGTGTGTGTCTGTGTGTGCATGTGTGTGTGTGTGTGTGTGTGTGTGTGTGTGTGTGTGTGATGGACTCGTTAGAAGTCCAGTAGAGCCTACAGATGGGCAGCTGGGTGGCGCTGTGAATAAGTGCCAGGTCTAGAGTCAGGACAACCTGAGTTCAAATTCAATCTGTGATACTTATTAACTATGTGACCCTGGGCAAGTTTCCTGATCTGTAAAATGAGCTGGAGAAGGAAATGGGCAAAACACTCCAGTATCTTTGCCAGGAAAATCCCACCTGAGGTCACAGAGTCGGATATGAATGAAATGACTGAACAACAATCCACCAAATACACATAAGACTTCTAATACAACAACAAAACATTCTTAGGAAACAACAACAAAAACAATGACAAAGAATTGGAGAGGCATGCGCTGTTCAAAATCAGCGCATTCCAGTACTCCCTGCACTACTCTGAAGATTTAGTGCTATTCCTAACTACTACGGTGACACATTTAGCCCTCGACAAGATAGTAACAAAATTCATTTGGAAGAAAAAGTTCTAGAATCCCAAGGCAAAAAGGGAGAAAATTTCTAATGAAGGGAGCACAGCTCACCTGAGCTGAAATTGTGTTGTAAAGCAGGAGAAATCAAATCTGTGTGCTACCGGTTAAAAAACAGTGATCAATGGAGCTCACTATCTTGCACAGGGTTTAATCAACCCAGCAAAACAAATTACTGGGAGAAGTTGGTGTTTGACAAGAACTTCCAATAAAATGAGAGGACATTTTGGCATGAATCGGGATTAGACCAATATATAATACAAGAGACTAAAATGGATTACAAGAGGATGACATCAGGTATGTTTTAGAACCATGGAGAGGAGGAAATTTCTTAACCAAACAAGAGATAAAAGAATGTATCATAAAATGTACAATGGTTAAAAAAGAGTCTGTGTGAATAGAATCAATGCAGACAGAATTCTAAAACAAAACTAAACACCAGACTGGGAAAATTATTTGCATCAAATATTGGTATATTCAACATACAGGGAAATGACACAAATATTTAAGTCTCCATCATTTCCCAATACACAGTGGTTAAATGATACGAACAGTTTTTAAAGTAAGAATTGCCTATTATAAAAAAAAAAAAAAAAGAATTGCCTGTTATAAATGGTCACAGGAAAATAAGTTTCTGAATCAACAGCAAGAGAAATGTAAATGGTAAAACGACTCGGAGGTTTCAGTTTATATCATGAAAACTGGCAAAGATGAGGAAAATATGGTGAATGGTCAATGCTAGTGGTATTGTGGGAAGACAATACATTGATGCACTGTTGGGAGAGCTGTGAAATGGAACAACCACTTTGGATTTCAATGTGAAATTAAGCAAAGAAGAAAAATGTATAACAAAAAGATTTTTAAAAAAGAAAAAAAGGGCAGAGTAAAATAAAAGATATAATGTAACAAGGAATCAATCACAACTGTGTAGATGTGGGAAAAAATTAAAAATAGAAGAAATTACAAATAGTAAATGGATTACATTATATATAACAACCTTTTGCATAACAAAAAGCAATGCACCGAGATTGAAAAGGGAAGAAACTGGCGAAAAATAAATCTTTGATGTAAATATTTCTAATAAAAGTACTGACATTTAATACTGAGAAGGAACTGACAAATTTATGAAGATCAATTCCCCAAAAGAAGTAGTCTGAGGGTACGAACTAGCAGCTCACTAAATTATAAATGCAAATGATCAAGAACCACTAAAAAACTGTACTAACTCTATTAGAGAAAGTCCATAAAAGAACTCAAGTTTATCTATCCATTAAAGAGGCAAAGACAGTTAAAGATGATAAAAATCAACAGTAATGGGGTTGCAGTAAAAATAGGCACACTATTACACTGTCGGCAAAGCTCTGAATAGGTGGAATCTCTCTGAAAAGCTGTATAGCATTTAAGAAGAGCTAGACAATTTTTCATTTCTTTTGATCCAGTAATTTTAGTACTAAAAAGATACTTTCAAAATATTATTAACAGAAAAAAAAAAGAGACCAAGTAGCACAAAAATATTCCTAACAGTATCTTTAATAGTAATAATTTGGACAGGCCCAATGTGACGAATAATGGGAAAAAGGAGGAACAATTTGTGACATTAAAATATTATTGTTCTATAAGAAATATAAAATATGAAGTATATAAATACAGCATGACATGAAATGATGCTTGGAGAAGAAAGTAAAACCCAAATAAAACACAATCATTACTACTTTATGACAACACAAAATCCAGGGGAAAAAACATGGAAAAAAATTTTAGAAGAAACAAAAAATTATTTAGCCACTAACTTGTTAAAGTTAAAATGAACATTAACAAATTTTCAGTAAGAGTAACTGAAACATGTAATTTCATGTATAATCTTTAAAAAAAAAATTTCTGTAATTGTGAAAGCCCAAGTTATTCTGAGTATTATAAATACTCAAATCAAATATAAATGACCTATGAAGAAAGATGCTATTCACCTCCAGAGAAAGAACTGATAAAGAGTATGGTTTTATATACAATTGCAACTCTACGTCCAATAGTGGTCTTCTCTAATGTTGGATGTGGAGAGAGACAGTAAAAAGGCCATTAAAGAAATTAATTTAAAAAAATATTCTGCATATTTGAATCTGTTTGGTGATGGTTTTAAAAACAAAGTTTATAAAAACAATGATTTACATTTTATCTTTGTTAGTTTCTTCTATTACCCTTCCACACAACAGCAGCAGATATTTATAAAATAATTTAAGGATTACAAAGCACTCAGCATTTAAGTCCCAAACAACTCTACACAGCAGAGAGTTCAAGTATTATTTTCTGCATTTTACCTGGGAGAAAGCTACTGTTCAGACACTTTAAGTGAGCAGTGCCTGGCATACAGTAAGCGCTTCATAACCAATGTTGACTGACTTGTCCAAAGTCCTAGAGATATAGTCTTGGAAACAGGATTCAAAGCCTATCCCTCTTCACTACATCATACTCACAAGTCCCATTAGTTTTCGACATTTTTACCATCAGTCGTCAAGGAAAAATCCTGTATATATCTAACACTATATCTGAACTCAGGTCTTAGCTATGGAGAAAACTATGGTGCCCAATTAAAGAACAGGCAAAAACAGCATATGCCATGGTTCATAAGAAAATGAATTAATTCAATAAAGCACACTAAGAGCTAAATAAGAGAAACCATTAATTACATGAGGTTTTGTAAAAATAGTACTGAAAAGGCATATAAGCATGTGTTTCTAGAAGAAAAGCTAAGGAGAACTGAGAAATGTTAAAATAAAGCAGATATTTTGGCTCTTGGAATAGTTTCAATTATACTAAATTGATAACTTATGGATGGCTCTCCTATTACCAGATAATTTCTATAATATGAACTGATGATACGGCTATTATACTGTCACAAAGAATTAAAGTATAAAGAAAGAAAAATTGATTTAAAAATTTGCAACAAAATCCACAAAATGAGGTCTTGCACTTCTAAAATTCAATGCTTTAATAAACCTACCTTTGTATTTCTGCTTCCTCCTGGTTGGAAAGCTCGAGGCTTCCTTTGCTACTTTCATGAGTGATGAATTTCTGTTCTTCATAGGCTTTCAGTTTTTCTTTTAACATCATAATCTAAATGAGAGAAATCTTTAGTTGAAATACAAAAGCAGCTGTCTGTTACTCTTCAAAACACTGTAATATTTCAACTGTGACAAACTGGAGCACAATCTATTAAGTAAGATGTGAGTGAATAAACCACAGGAAGAACTAGTTATAAGGAAGAGACAGTTACTAGTATGACAAATCGTTGAGTACTAAGAGTAACGCACGGTCGACACATACCTCTTTCTTTTGCTCATTACAAATCTTGACATATTGTGTTATGTGATTATCCAGACTAACAACGTTACTCTTCAACTGTTAAAAGATGAAATGGATAGTATTAACAGGAGTTATGCAGACGTCATCAAGGCTGTGCCATCATCATGCTCTATTCAGTCCAAGAAAAGAAACAAGTAAGCTAAAACCTTTTAAATAGCCAAAGTTTACCTAACAGCAAACATTTCTGCAGTGCCTTTGTGATAAAATGATAATGTGAAGCCCCTGCTCTCAATGAGTTTAGACTACACCAAGGAGAAGGTGATGAGAACCCAAGGAAGAGTGTGATGGGAGCAAGTAGAGTTTCAGCCAAAGGGAGCTAGAAGAATCTAAAGAGGGAGAGGAACCCTTGGTTGGTTCCTGTGGTAGTGATGTACATGAGATCTAGGAAAGGGTTTACAGAGGTAATACCTGAGATGAACCTTAAAGAAAGTTCTGGAAGGTAGAGAGAAGAAAAGGTCCATTCCTGACCTGAGTATATACAGGTTTGAAAATGGATAGGGGTGGGAGATGGCAGGGGGAACACAAAACTCTCCGAGAGTCTTCATTTCCAATTAACTTACCAATTCTCCCTTACAGGTCACTAATATGCTTTAAGTAGAGGCCTGACAAATGCTTGGTTTTATTTAGTTGTATTCACAATGAAAAACCATGACTCAGTCATCATGATGATGGCAAATGTCCCTCTTTGCTCACTAAAAAACATTCCCCATATGGTCGCCAATCTTCTGGAGACGAACCTCTCTGAACTTAGGCTGGTCTTCAGATAACATCTTTTGTGAGGGTTGTACTGAAGCCCTCCTATCTGTTTGTGTCTGACAGGATTTGTTTTCTGCTAGCATAGTCTCTAATATTCTAGACACATCTATTCAGCACAGAGAGATCTAATGTTTAATTCCTCAGAGAATAAAGACATAATAAAAAAGGAAGCTGGAAAAAATATTGTTGCTAATTCTTGGAGTAGGGCTTTAGTGGATAAGTCTGTTCCTAATCACCCCTAAAAGAGTTTTATATGAAAGTATTTCCAGGTTCAAATGCCTGACATTGTTTCTTTACTTCTCAGGTGACTTACATTCTGCCTTCCAAATAGCTTGGAACAAATTTTAAAATAAATCTTGACCATCCTCTCTAGTGCCGATGATTCTAATTCTATGATTTGGTGATAGCTATGGTCATGACACAAGCTGTACTTGTGTAATGTGCTACATATGTGAAGTCCCTTCCAACTCTTCACACAGAATTACACCAGTGCAGAATCAGAAGCTCAGAGCTCTTCCAATATTAGAAAACTGTTATCCTGTCCCCACAAGTTTCTTGGTTCTTCTTTTCTAGGTTAAAGTCTCAGTTGCTTCAAATGATTCTCACAGGCCTCCTGTGAACACCCTGCAGCTTCCCTATGCCCTCACTTCGAGTGGAACACAAGATGCCAGGTGTGGCCCAACAGGGCAGTTACAAGAGAGTTAGCAGCATCCTGGTCTAGGAGCAGTGGGGCACCTCTGACTGTAGCCTAGGGCCACTGTATAGCCAATAGGGCTGAGGCACAGGATTTGAATGAGGCCTGATGGCCTTCTAGGCCAGCCCACAGCCCACTGTAGAGTAGCATGCTTCTTCAGGTACGCTGAAGCTGACTCATACTGAGGTTCCAGGTCATTAAAAACACTGTTCGCTATTTCTGTTCCATCTTGCACTGATAAAACCACTTTTTAAAAACTCACAGTAAGGCTTCACACCTCTCCTGAGCCCGTTGTTCAGTTATTTCCGTGGTTTTTGACTCTGTGATCCCCTTTGTGGTTTTCTTGGCAAAGATCCTGGAGTGGCTGACCATTTCCTTCTCCAGCTCATTTTACAAATGAGGAAACTGAGGTGAACAGGGTGAAGTGACTTGCCCAGGATCACAAAACTAGTAAGTGGGTGAGGCCAGATTTGAAGTCAGGCCTTCCTGACTCCAGGTCTGGCACTCTATCCACTGTACCACCTAGCTGCCCTTCTTTTTCTGTTGGATACTACTGGATTGATCTCAAAAATCTCTCTTGTCATGACTTTTTTGGAACCAGCCATCTATTAGTGGCTGTGTATCCCAGCTTTTAGCTACCTGCAAAGCTGATGAGAATGCCTCTCATGCGCCCATCTACTATTATACCGATAAGAATGTGAAAGGGCCAAACAGGGATGCTAGGGACCCTTCCTAGAGACCTCTTCCCGAGG
This sequence comes from Pseudochirops corinnae, assembly GCA_028646515.1. Classification (NCBI taxonomy): domain Eukaryota; kingdom Metazoa; phylum Chordata; class Mammalia; order Diprotodontia; family Pseudocheiridae; genus Pseudochirops; species Pseudochirops corinnae. The sequence continues at coordinate 71,453 of JAQQSV010000569.1, forward strand.
TGATATTGAAACCTTAGTTGTTGCTCTGAGGAACTGGACACTAAATCATTTCACACTTCTGTTCATCCAACCCACAGCTTTCTAGTTTTTCCACAATAGCATGAACAATTCTGTCAAGTCATTTGAGAAAGTAAGGTGAAAGATGTCTCTATATATCAGCTAATTAATGTATTCCTGTTAAAAAACAAAACGAGGTTTGATTCATGATCTGTTCTTGATGAAGCCCTTCCTTACCCGCCTGAAATCACCACTGCCTTGTTAGTTCACGAGTCATTCTAGAACACTTGGTATACACTAGAATTGAAGTCAGTGAGTGGCCTACAGTCTAAAGGCTCCATTTCTGCTCATTTTCTATCTTCTTATTCTCTAAGAGTTCTACTTACTTGGCTTTCCCGCTCTTCGGGTCTGTGTGTGGGTCTCGAACATGAGTATGAGAGAGCTAGCTTTCCGCTGTGGAAAAGTAGTTTTTTGGGTGTTTACAGATACTGTGCAGCCCAGTGACAAGAGCAATGAGCTGGGAACAAGCTTGGTTCACAACGGGTTGTGTGACTGAACACTTATGTGTCTAGAGGCAGTCATGTTCTCTTCAATGGACTTCAGGTTTATGTTTAAATAGGAAGGATGAGACTCAAAGACCTCAAAGGTCTCTTTCAATTCTGGATCCTATGACTTTAATAAGTCACCCAAATATCTCTGGGGACAGAGACACAGTAAGAACTATACTCATAATTACAGCTGTGGAATCAGGCTGCCTTCTAGACTATTTGGAAGCTTACTCCTTTAGACCCCTGAGTCCATCAGGACGCAGGCCCTCCACCAGCAGATCCTGGAGGGTTCCCAAGCTCACAGGGCTAGAGATGAAGGACCTGATCTGCCATCTAGTCCAACACCTTAATTTAAAAGATGAGGAAACTGAAGGTAGGAAGTTTAAGTGACTTGCCCAAAGTCAAACAGGTAGAAAGTGACAGAAGCAGGATATGGATGTGGTCATCTAACACCAGCGCCAGGGATCATTCTACTCCTAAGGAAGATGGGGAGATGACCCTGAGTTCTTGGGACCTGGCAGGTTCAACCAGGCTAGAAAGGCTTTTAAAACAAGTCTGGTAACAAACTCTTAGCTGTCAGAAGACCATCAGCAGCAGCAGAGAAGACTCCAGATAATGGTCTTTATTTGAATAATGGTGGCTCATGAAACAGATGAAAAGTACCCCATGGCTTTCCATCTGATGGGGACATCCTCCCCTTCTGCTGTGGTAGGAGTGAAGTCTCAGAAGATGGACAAAGAGGGTTAAGACTCAAGTAATAATATGGATTATTATTTTTTTAATTTTAAAATTTTTTTTTATATTTTAAAATTTTAAAAATATATACATAGATTTGTATAACCAAAAGTTTGAGAAAAATAACTTGCTAGTAACACTACTCAAAACAACCTACGTTAATGTTTCTTCAGGTATCTTAATGGATAAATAAACCCAAGCAGTGACTCAAGAATCTTTTATGCCCAACTCAGCAGTGAGGCAAAATGAAGACAGTCTCCCCAGGCAGCCCAAGGATGTTCCCCCAAATAAGAGTCTCCACAGAACAACAAGCATATTGATAACCCTTTCACAAGTGTAGTAGTATAAATTCACTTACAGAAGATTTAATGTCCTTTGCACGGTTGGCATACTTGAGAGTGTTATACGTGTCATCATAGAACAGAGAAGAAGGACTAACAGCAGCGATCATGATCGTTTGACAGTTTCCTCCGAGGGAATCCTTTAACAAGCGAGTGAGCTTGCTATTTCTGTAAGGAATATGCTGATTTTTTCTCTGAAAGAACAAAAATATGTCATTTTCCACATTCAAATGTAATCCACTTGCCAACTCATTCTGAGACTCTCAGCCCTGTTCAACCTTGCCCACACTTAACACACCAGAACAAAGTCAGGGTGGTCAGTGAAGCTGAGGGGGAAAAGAATTCAGATAAGGACAAGACCAAGCATCAGCTCTTTCATAGGTGTGTGTATCAAAGTTCTTTACAGACATTTTCCCTTCTCTTTCTCAAGGATTCCTATGTCTTTCCTTTCAGGGAACAAAGCAAAGTCAAATAAAATGTGAAAATAAACTAACTCTGCTCCCTTTCACTAGAGGCCCATCCATTATACAAACCAATAAAAGCTTTCAAAGTTCAGTTTCCCCATGTAGATATCACACAGTAAAGGGTATAAAACTACTGTAAGTGAGGAGAATCTACAAGTATAAATATATGAGCAGTTGACTTGTGGTCACATGAAGGTTATCACAAAGAAAAAAAGTATTAAAATAAGATTCAACAATTAAAATTTTAATTCAAACTTAAAACACAAAAGAGAAGCACAAAATATGCCAGTTGGAAGGCACTTAATGCCACCTAATGCAATCTATAATACCTTGGGTTATTTGCTTTTCATTCTTGGGAAAACATATTTGTAATTTTGAAATATTTATGGTGAATAAGGAAAATTCTAATCAGGAAATAATTTAAAACTTTAAAACAAGTAAGGAGCATGCCAGATACACATTAGGCATATAAATGTGTGATAAATCTAACAGATCTTAAAAAATAAGAGATAAACGCTAACAAATATTAATCTCCTTCAAGGTTTTATTGCTTCAAAATTACCCAATTCTGGCCTTTTTTATGAAAGCTAAGTATTGTATGCATTTTAGCTAGATTTCTCCCAGGATGAAGAACATTCTACATAAGGCACATATGTGGATATTTATCACTTTTAGTTAAATCAATACCTACTGTAAGAGAACAGAAAATTGAAAACATGTACAATGATAGATTATACTCTGAGAGAACAGAACTATATGTAAAAACCTGTTTATCATCTTGAGAGTTTGTTGGGAATGCAATAGTGTACTCTGCAGTCAATGGGGCCACTGTTTTCACATGAAATTATAAACTCCTTATACAAGACATGTCCACAGTACCAACCTTCCCATCTGCTAAGGCATTGATGACATTTCCAAGGGCTAAAAGTGATTGATTGATGTTTGCGCCTTCCCTAAAACGGCTTCCTCTGGTGTTTGTGGCACTGGCACGTTCAGATCCCGCCAGGTCGATGAGACACATTTTGGCAATACGAACATCTTGATTTATACTTGCTGTTTTGTCTTGTTGTCGTAAGTATATCTTTTATAAAATACGGGAGGAAAAAAAATCACAAAAAATTAAAAGTGAAATACAACAAACAAAAAGCAGTACATCAGTCAATTAACATTAAGTAACTACTTTGTGACAGGCACTCTGCTAAGTGCCAAGGGTATAAAGAAAAGCAAAGGACAGTCTCTGCCCTTGAGGAGTTTATAATCCAATGAAAGAAATAACATATAAATGACTATGCAGAAACAAGTTAAATACAGGACAAACTGGAAATAATAAAGAGATGGAAGGTACTCAAAGTAAGAGGGAATGGGAATGGTGTCCTGTAGAAGGTGGGAAGCCAGGAGGCAGAGATGAGGGGGGAGCACATTGCAGGCATGGAGGACAGCCACTGAAAATGTCTGGAGTTAGGAACAGCAAGGAAGCCAGTTTAACTGGATCACAGATTACATGGAAGGGTATAAGGTTCAACTAAAATAGTATTTATCAACTTTAAGAAAACTAAAATGCAATGCATTTTTTTCCAGTACTATCAAAATGAATAAAAAAAGCCTCACTAGTAACAGTGTGATAACAACTTTATGTACATGCACCATCAATAAAGTGACCACGGACCTCAAAGCAGGACAACATAACTGCTATTCATGTCACTGGTACTTCTTGGGCTAGAATTCAACAAACATTTATTAAGTACCTGCTCAGTGCATGGCTCTGGGCTAGAGTAAAAGGGAATGCAAAGATAAGAGCCAGGAGCATTCATTCTACCTGGGGACTGAGGGTGAGAAGGGCTCTAACACACGAGAGAAGTAAAAACAATTTGAAGAGAACGTGCTGTTGCAAGTGTGGATCTGGGAAAGCTTTATAGCAACCCTGATGTGAGCTGAGCCTGGAGGTGACTATAAGGCTTCTAAGAAGAAGAGATGAAGAGGGGATCCTTTACAGACAATGCAGATAGTTTAGGTAAGTGTACAAAGTAGGGTAACAGCAAGTCAAGGAATGAGAGAATAGTTCAATTTAGCTGGAATGTACAGCATATGCAAGGGAAGGATAGAAAATCAGGCTGTAAAGGTAGGCTGGTACCAGAAGCCAGATGACCTCTCATGCTAAATCAAGGTAACAGGGAGACCTGAAGGTTTTTTTAGAAGAAGAGTAACATCTGTGTCATAAACTGAATCTTAGGAAAGTAGTATTTGCTGCTGTGTAGAATATGGAGTGGCCAGGAAAGAGAGCTGGGACAAGAGGTGAGGGTTGTCATTTGAGAGGAGAAAAGGGCATGGGTATAAGATGTTATGACCAATTTATAAGATTTGGCAATAGTAGAAGAACAAGGGGGAAACACTGGAGAAGGAAGGTTCACCATATTTTCATGTGTTAACTATGGCTGAGATTACATATAAAAGAAAAAAAAAGGTGAGGCCAGACTAGGGATAACAGATCGAGAAAACACTAAGGGATCTGAAGATCATGGTGGGACTAAGACTCTGATACACATCACAGATTTTTAGAGAAAAGACTTCAAAGTGTTCAAAAGAAGGGGTAGGCAGAATCTCATGGATTAAAATTTTGCAGAGGCCCAGGAAAGCCAGAAAGGATGAAATTGTAAAGACAAAAAGGAAAGTAATTCCAAGGGGGAAGAAAATGGGAAGTGTTTAACAAGGCTACTATAATTCATAGGAAACACCCAACAAATTTAAAGAGTTTTAAAAAGGTATGTAGAGAAGATGGAAACAAAGGTGGGTAATAGAGGATTAATGGCATGGTCCTGCATTAACCATGTCAGTCATACAAAAGCTCAGAAAGAGCTAGGTTGGTAAGGAAATCAAAAGATAAAAAGGATTAAAGTTGTATTGGGGAAAACAGAAGGCCCAAGGAAGGGCTAGTACTGCCCAGGGAGGATGGGCTGATGACAGTTGATAGTGAAGCTGCTTAATGTTTATATTTTGCTTTTTTTCTCTGCTAAGAATAATACCTTTTGGACTGAAAAGGATAAAACAGAAAAGGCTAAAGGGAATTGATAGATAAAATCAATCAATTAACCATTTAGCAGTAAGGAGTTAGTAAAAGAACTCGGTATTCTTTGCTGAGTTCCAATTCACCAGGATCAGATGAAGTATATTTAGGGTACTGGAAACTGGTGAATATGATTACTGTTGGTAATCTCTGAAAGATGATGGAAAACAAGAGAGGTAAATGGCCCTGTTTCCAAAAAAGAGAAGCACACAAAGCCTGCAAACAAAATTCAGTTAATTTTGCTTTGATTTCTGGCAAAATTCTTAAAAGTTTTCATTAAGGGGCTAGTTAGTGAACATTTAGAAAAGAGAAGGGCAAGGGAAAAAGCTGTATGGTTTTATCACCAACAATTCATTGCGAGAGTAACCTCATTTCTTTTTTACCAGGCTGCTTGATAAGGGGATTATAATAGATATATTTTACCTAGAGTCTCATATAGCACTTGGCAAAGCTTCTTTTGGTGAAAAGATGGAGAGGTATCTGTCAGATGATAACGAGACAGATTAGGGATTGGTTGAATGGCTAGATTCAAAGAGTAGTCATTGATGGGTTCAATGTCATCTCACCCTATGGAGCTGTGTTTGGTTCCGTGTCTATGAATATTTTTCATCAATGATTTAGAAAAAGATACAGATGAGATGTTTGATAAATTTGTAGATGACACAAGACTAAATGGGAATGGCTAACACACTGGATGACAATGCATTTTAAAAAATATCTTAGACTATGACACTAGGTTGAACTGAATAAAATAGAATTTAAGATGTATATATATATATATATATATATATATATATATATATACACATATATATACATATATATGTATGAAGTGTTACACTTAAGTTAAATAATCAAACTGAATGGCTAAGATGCAGTTAGTGTTGAAAATATAAGGGATTTTTAATGATCTGTAAGCTCTACATAAGTCAAAGTTATGACACGGCAGTCAACTAACATTTCTTAAACACTCATTGTGTACAATGCCAAGTACTGGGGGTGCAAACAAAGGCAACACCAGCCCCTTCCTTCCAGGCACAGACAACCTGTACAGAACTAGGCAACTGAAAAGTTAATGTGATCTTGGTTTGTGCTAAGGGATACCGGGGGGCAGGGAAAAAGACATTACTATCGTTAAGTTAAGGGCATAGCCAGATCACATTAAATTATTATTGTTATGTCCTGTCCTAGCTACTGCACTTAAAAAAACACTGAAAAGCTGGAGTGTTTGGAGGGAAATCTGAAGGGTGAAAACAATGAGTTCATGAGACATAAGATTATTTGAAGGAACTGAAATTGTTTAGCTAGGGATAAGAGCAGTGGAATGACAGCTGCATTCAAGAATTTGAAGGGCTGTGATTTGAAGATTGGACTTGTTTTGTTTGGTTCTAGAGGATAGAACTTAGAACAATCCTGAGAGGAAGCTGCAGAGACACACATTTAGTTTTAATGTCAGGACAAGTTTCTTAAAACTTAGAGCTATCCAACTGTGAAATGGACTGCCTCAGGAGGCAGTGAGTGGGTCATCTCTCATTGGAGGGCTTCAAGAAAACACTGGATGGTCATTTGGTTAGGTATGTTGTAGAAGGTATGGATCAGCCTAGGTGGCTATGAAGCTCCCTACTAACTCTGAGAATCCAAGATCCCCGTAGAGACATATGAAAATCTAGGAGATGATAACTGCAGAGAGAAATTTCAGGGTTCACGACCAGAGAATCTAAAACAATATTACTCGGTCAGTGACTAACAAAAAAATTGCTTCTGCGCCAAACCTGAAAAGAGTTCATTCAGGAATTGTGCGAAGAACAGCAAAGAGGAAGAAAAGCCCATTGTTTTCAAGGAAGCCCACACCACTTCTGGCAGTGCTAAGTGTTAGGAAGTATTTCCTGAAAGCAACACTAAAATGAGAGCTAATGTGAGGCCCTAAGAACAGGGACTGTTGAACCTTCCAGAAGTTGAGATTCAGCAAAAGGGCTGCACTTGAGAACCTAGAGGCCACACACCTGGTCTGATTTATCCATCTGTATTCCCAGTGTTCAGCACCACCCTTTGCACATGTGTTCACTAGGCAAAGAAATCTAGTAACAAATCTAAAAATTAATACAATACAGGCAAAAGGCACAGCAATGAGTAAAAAATAACCTCTCCTTATTAAACTTTATGTTAAATTTTCATAAGAATGTATCTGCAGGCCATATATAGCCAATGGGAGTCATAGCATTATGACATTTTTTTTTCTTCTTTTTTGAGCCAAATAAGAAGGAATAAAAGTGGAAATGATAAAATGGTGATTTCAAATTCTGTAAGCTCAATTTTTTAACGGTTTAATTACCACAGGTAGGGAGTTAATTACTAACAAATATTATCTTTCATTTCACATATGATACAGAAATCGAATATTTACTATAATTCCATTAGATATTAACATATTTTTTATAAATGCAATAACAGACATAATTATAAGCACCCATTTTTACTGAGGCTTTATTTCTGAAAAGTAATGTCTATTAAATTATATTTTAATAGCACTAGAGAATCTTGCCACTTAAAGGAATCATATGGGCAATGTATTATAAAGTGAATAATCATTCTGTAATTATAGAGTGAATTTCCTCCAAATGTGTAGCAGTAACACCAAAAGTTCATCATGGGGCTCAAATATCTTTTACCAATTAAAGATCTCAAAAAAACAACCCCAAACACTGAGGCTGGAGTCTGACAAAGGCATAAATCAGAACTTCTATGTCATGTCATACCAATGCTAAGTATTGTTTATGGCAGTGGCTCTCAACCTGTGGGTTGCGACCCATTTGGGGGTTGAACGACCCTTTCACAGGGGTCGCCTAAGACCATTGGAAAACACATATTTCCGATGGTCTTTATTTTCGATGGTCTTGGGAACTGAGACACTACTCCTCTATCCATCTCCAGGAGGGTTCGCCCACATGCAGATATGCCCACATACGAGTATTAAAGGGTCGTGGCATTAGAAAGGTTGAGAACCAATGGTTTATGGTAATATCTATTAAGTGTTACAGAACACATTAAATTGAAGATGGAAAAGAATTTAGGTGAATAAATTCCCTTTATGCATAAAGAATATATTCTACTAATTCATTAACTTGAAAATTTAGCTCCTTATGTTTTAAAGAATTTCAGAGTAGCATTTTAAACACTGCGATGCCTGGGACATGAGTATTGAGATGTCTTGGGTCTCACTTTACCTGGAAAACGGCGTGAGAACGCGAGGAGGTAGCATTCACATCCGTGGGATGTTGTGTCCTGTTCTTGTTTCCATCATCCAACAGCTGTAAAATTTCCTCAGAGGTTTTAGGCTAGAGAGTTTTGGAAAAGAAGCATTTGTAAATTAACTTTCTAAAACCAAAGCTCAAAATAAACGATGTGACCTTGGGTAAGTGACTTATTCCTCTCTTTGTTTTGATTTCCTCATCTATAAAATGAAGTGGTAGCACTTCCTATTTTTTAAATTTTCTTCCATCTCTAAATCTATGATGCTAAGTGCAAAAAAATCATAAATTTAAATGAAGTTGCTTTTTAGAAATGTGTCTTAGGGTCTGTGGGGGGACACACAGGAGAAAACCTGTGGTTCCTAGTGTTTTACTTGTGTATTAGTGTTTTACTTGTATATTACTAGTCCCTACTGTATTACTATAATCTTAAAATTGAGAGGGATGCTGGGGTTAATTTTATTCATTACACTCATTTCTTAGATGAGAAAATTGGGTTTGAGAGGTTAGGTCACTTGTCCAAGGTCACAAAGCAACTTGTTTACAGATTAGAACCTGTTCCCTTTTCGAAGAGTTTATAAAACCCATTTTGGAAAAAGAGCAGGCAATTATTTTATTGTGTGCATATTTCAAATTAAATTGCATTTTATTTGTGACAACATAAAATAACTCAAAGTGTACTTTACTAATTATAATTTTTATATTTCATTTTTTGAAATAGTTTCAGGTTTTTGAAATTAATTTCCTTTTTCCTTGGGAAACTAGATAGAAAACAAAAAGGAACCGGTGGAAGGTGCTTTAAAAATTAGTTACTATCATTCTAATTAAAACAAACCAGCCTACTCTATATACCTCATGTAATGTTAATCCCTGAACTACTACCCCTCTTTGGGCATCTTCACGGACAGCCAGTGGTCCTGAATTTGTTAGGAGATCACGAATCTGTTCATTGTATACCTTAAAATGAAAACAGAAGCAGTTGTTTAGCGTTGATTAAAACATATTGTCAACTTAGAAACATCAATACTTTTTAAAAACACATTTTTGTACCTAAGCATAGGACTTAATCTTTAAGTATAAAAAGATCCCTAAATAGATTTCTTACTTCAAATTGGGGTCCATTTACTCACTCCCATCCTGCCATTATAGGTGAAAAAAAATCTAATTTCCATTCATTCCACCTCTATGGCCTTACATTGACACCTTTCCCTTATGAGGGTGATATAAAGGCCAAATAACCACTGGTGTACAACTTAAAATCAAAGTTAAAGTCATCACAGACTAATTCATATCCCTCTCATTATTGTTTCCAGGAATAAGGGCAGGGGGGATTTAGAGCCCTGGCACATGTGGGTGTGATTGTTTTTCTTTATTCTATTTGCATCTCCAATGCTTGGCACAGCCTGCCACCTTGTAGGCACTGAACAAATGTTTATTGATTACTGTTTGTTGTGTCATGCGAAGGAGGGCATCTAGAGACTGAAGTGATTTAGAGTGCAGTCATATGAGTTTGAGGGTATAAAAGTCAGGAGTCAATCTATAATGCATCATCTAGAACTGATTTTTTTCATTCTTGAATTTAGTATTAACATCAATTTCAAGACAAAACACACAATCTTTCATTTTTAAAATGGAAACAATCTTAGACTAGTTAAATAATTATAGAATTTGTGGTTTGGGAGGGGCTTAGAGAGACTGACTTTGTCATTTTACAAATAAGCAAAATGAAAAAAAAAAAAAACAAATAAGCAAAATGAGATGTTTGCTCAAGGTGACAGAGCTGGTTAAGACAAGAGCTGGCGCTAACATACAAGTCTGGATTCTTGTCCACTAAAACAAATGCATTTCTGTATTCTGGAGCTTCAGGGATTTTTTTTTTTTAACTAATTTTAGAAAACTCATTAATAGGCTAAGATCACAAGATTTAGAGGTGGAATCTCAGAGATCAGTTAGTATAGTCCTTTATTTGAGGACATGTAGTCAGTCCCAGAGAAAAGTAACCTTTCCAAGATTACCCCAGGACCAAGTGGAAAAACTCTCCTTTGTACCCATGATGACAAATTCCAAGTGTAGCACTCTTTCCAATGATAACATTTCTACCTAAACAGGTTACCTTGATTTCAAGCAACTATTAATTCTATAATTTTACTAATTACCCAAACTGTGATTGAAAAATGGAAAATTTACAGAAGAAGAACTTCTATCATTATAACAAAATGTCTCACCTGATAAAAAAACTGATTTCTGCAGCCTTAAAAATGGCTCATATTGCCACTATTTCGTCGATTCTAACGAATAATCCAAATAAAGACACTTTCACTAAGTCCTTGATATAACGTGGAAAGATCAGAGCTCTTCACAAATCTTTTGCTCTGACTTTTCATACGTCATCACCTGAAATATCCTAACCAAGCCACCAGAAACACAGAAAACTAGACATTAAAACTCATTAAGGAGAGAAGGCTTCACATAAAGGATCCAACAAGGTGGAAGAGAAAAGGGTGCTATGTGTGTAATCCCTTCCTTCTCCCAGAAATTCAAGGTTGAGAAGAAATCTTAGATAACAACTGTTCTGACCCAAATGTAACTAACATTGCCTCAGTGACACCTGCAAAGTCATGCACTGAGCTTGAATGCCTTTGAGCACAGAGAACCCACCACCTCCCAAGATAGATCATTCCACTTCTGGAATGTATTTATAATGGAAGCTGTCATTTTTATGAAGATTTTCATTTGGTCAACCTTTAATCTATACCTTTGCAACTTCAACTATCTTCTGCTCATAGTTCTACCTTCTTGGATCAAGTAATAAGCTGTACCCCTCTCTCATAATACTTAAGGAGAAGTATAACACCTTCTCACTCAGTCTTACCACTCAGTTGTCTTGTTTTCTGTTTAGTAAGATCACTTCTCTTTGCTATCTCCTTCTGGAATGCTTGGACACTTTTAATTTCTAGAGTCTACAGACTGGGTATGAGATTTTAAGCAAAATACAGGATATCTTTGATCTCTTTTCATAAGGTCATACATACTAGAGACATCTTTCCCTCTGTAATATAGGAAAATCTGCATACTAACTATGCTGTATTCATAGATAGTGAAGCAATCAAAATCAAATGAAATTAATCAGCAATCAAATTAAAAAGGTATTGAAAAAGGAAAGCTTGATAAGAGAGAGGAGTGTGGATGAAGTGCCTGTAGAATTATCAGGACAATGCAAATATTAAGGAAAAAAAAATGAGTCGTGAAACTTTACTAGGCTTATATTAACAAAATTCTACTAGGAAAAATTGACCTCCATAGAACTTTTTCCAGACAATTTATAAGTATATCAAATTATTCTAAAAAGTAATGTTTTCCTACTTACCTCTAAGTAAGAAACTGTAATGCTACATATTTTCTCATCTTTAATCTGATCCATGGATTTATAAAGGCCTAACATTGTCAGATACATCACTCCAGGCTCCTCAGGTGATCCTAGCATTGTATGTGTCTTCCCAGCTCCAGTTGCACCATATGCAAGCACTAAATTTTCAGAAGAAGGTTTTTGGAATAAAAGATCATTGTTATGATAAAGCACAACTCCAGGAACAACAATTTAAAGTCTTTGGGGTTTTTTTTGGTGGAAAGTTTTAAAGGGGAGGAAGGAAAGGGTATAGATCATTGACATAAAATTAAATGTATTATTTCGTGATGAATTTGGGTGGTTGTGAAAACATATATAGAGGAGGAAAAATTCAGTTTTGAATAAATTCAGGTGGAAAGCATTTATTAAAAACAACAACAACAAACCCTACCTATTCTTTAAAGCAGAGTTTCTTATACTTTTTCCACTCCTGACCCTATAAGGGGTTGCAACCTACAGTTTAATAAGTGAGTTTAAAGCATGTAAAGCAGACTAGGAGAAGCTTTTCAATTAAAAAAACAAATATATGTATATGTATATATCTATATATACATATATATAAATTGAAATTTTATAGAATTAGAATTCAGAAATCATTTTGTCCAACACTCATTTTAGAGATGAAAGTGAGGACAGGGGGAAGTGGAAGTTCTCAGGCCTTCTGTCTCAAATCTCTTCTAATACAGAAAGCACAATGAATTTCCATTTTGCTCTTTAAGTAATGAAAGCAAATTTAAAAGTGGACTCAGTACAAATTTCAGCAAAACTGGAAGAAAGTTCCATGTTTCAAAATATTTAATATTATAATTATAACTGACCTAGATTTGTCCTCTGGAGAAATAATAAAGAGAATTTCTAGTTTCTAGAAGCAGTACCTAACTGTTGAAAGAAGAAAAGCATATCTGCTCTGAAGTAAGAAGTACGGAATTTCTGAATGATTAAAGCCTAAGGAGAACAATGACATATACTGTTAATAAAAACAAGATATCCTTAATGGAACTTCTCCATTGCAACTTTTGCCCCCAGAATGCCAAGGTGGGGTTACTGATGTTAACTGGAGAAAGGTCCAGGATGTTAGACTTCTATGGGACCTTGTATCCAGATGTAAGAGGTGGCAAAAACACGAAATTAGGAACACGGGGGTATGATGGGCAAAATACAAGTGGTTAGACAAACATAATGTCATCATGAGGCCATTAGGTCAGTATTCAGAGTCCTAGGGTGTTCTTCAGATGCTATGAACTGGAGATGGAAAGATGGAAGAGGGAGTCCATGTAGTGGTCTTGCCATTGCATCCTTAGACTCAGGATTCTCTGGTGAAATATGATGAGCACAGGGTACAGACAAGAGGTATGAGCAGCCTCCAGCCTTCCCAAGAGGATAGCAGGTGTCAATACTGAACACTGAAACCCACCAGAGAAGACATGGGAATATAAACTGTGTGCCTGTCTGGTGCAAAATAGGAGGGGCAATCTCTCTGCTTCCCTCTATAAGTTTTCCCTGGAAGGTTTGATTCTGTCTACCACTTCAAGATATATGTAGTTACTAACATACACTACTATATGGGCAATAAAGAATGGGCCTATTCATTTCTTTTTGTCTTGACATTTTTATTGTCTTTATATCTTAATTAAATGCTTTTGCATAACTGATGGCCCAAAACCATTATAATGGACCTTGTAATGATAGTAAGACACCTCTGAAACAGAACTCTCATACAGGATGGAGACCCTGTTGTTATTGTAATAATAAAAACAAAACAAAACTAACAGGTTAGGTAGACCATGAAGAAGTTGTAGGGGAGACACTCCACTGTAAATAATGAAAAAATTAAAAATGAGAGAAATTTAAAATACTACATGGCAGCTCATTTTTGCTCTACAAAAGGGAGACATCATGGAATTTTCTCATTCTGGAAAACCACAAGGACTTTATTTGGGTGAACAAGCAATTATTAAGTTTTTACTGTTAAGCCAAGTGTCATCAATACAAGAGTTACAAAAACATGGTCCCTGCTCTCCAGAAGGTCACCTTCTAATGTGGAGAAGATACACAAAAACTACATACAGGATATAGAGAGTGTATGGAGAAGGTGGGAACAGACTAGCAATTACGGGGTGGGTGGGAAGCCCTCCTGCAGAGGGTGGAATTTGAGCTGACTCTTGAAAGAAGCCAGGGCTAGAAGAAACAGACAACAACTCCCCTTATGGGGGATGGCAAAGTGGCAAATGCAGACCTGGGAGATGGAGTGCCCTGTGTGAGGCTGGGATGGTCAGCTCCACCACAGTAGCAACCTAGGTGGCTTCTCTGAAGGCATCAAGTGCAGACTAACAACATCTTGTCTAAAGGCATCTTTATACACAAAGACAGAGCTAGGAAATGAAAATTGGTGGAAACTATTTACCAAGTATAAGCTATGATGATGTACGAGTATATGCTATGATGATGTAAGTTCCATATTCAGATGTTAAACTGAAAATATAAACTACCAACAATTCAGCAAGCTACTATCATTTCAGAAAAATAGGCTAAAATCTATAGAAAAGCCAGTTATGCTACTTCAGCTTAATTCTAGCACAGAGGAATTTGTTTATTGATTATATTTGGGAGAAAGGCTAATAGGTAACTAAAAGCAAACAGGTGAGATTGACAGAAAAAAACGAAGCCAAAATTGTTAGATTACCTGTGCAATTATACCCATTTAAAAAACCAGTAAGCACAGGCTTGGTGGTATGTTCAAAAACTTGAGACTGAGTGGAACTTTCATCAAAAACAGCATCAAAGACAAACTTAAGGTCCTTTCTTTTTCTTTTTGTAATATCTTGATTCATAGTTTTCTTCCCGTGAAAGAAAGTGTCTTCTTCCTCTTTTGGATCAAAGACCAGCAAGTGCTCATCCACAACTTGGACTGCTTTATAAAAGCCAACAGCTTTTTCTTTCTGATTTTCAGGACGCACACGAACGACCACTTTCATATGATTATACGCATCTTCTTGGGAGACCGACATTTTTATTTTATTTTGCTTCTTTTGCTTAATTGAATGCCTGATTTCTCTGAAATTCAACAACAATAGTACATGGAGAGTCTGATAAGTAACATTTTATTTCTTCACAAGTTGATTCAAACATTAAGTCTATACTTTATGCAGAGGACTGCAGTAGTAATGGGTGAGATAAAAAGATCAAATAAGACATGTGTATCACACTGCAACAAAATTGTGGCAAAATACACAGAATCATTCTTCTTCAAGGGGAATTCCATAATGATCGTTTTTTGGCTGTTAATTTCATTGTGGGATAATCAAATAAAGTCATTTAAGACTTTCGTTTTCCAACACCACTTACTCTACAAAATAGCTGTATTTTCTCTGATAAGTTAATGGGTCAACATTCAAGCAATGCTTTGTATTTTACAATTCTAAAAAAAAAAGTCCGAAAAAGGCAAGTCCATGACTTTTCCAGTTGTACTGATATGTACAATTTTTACATAACAGCACTTCCACCCTGTAGTACTTAAGATATGATAATTATAATGACTAGGAGAACCCTCATTAGCTTAGTTTCAGCTTGAACAAAAGATATTTCACATAGGGGTTCTTAACCTGGGGTCTGTGAACTTTTTGTTTTTAATATTTTGATAACTGTATTTCAATATAATTGATTTTCTTCATATAATCCTATGCCTTTCTATTTTGTATGTAATCCTATTCCTTTGTATTTCATGTATTTACAAATATTTTGAGATAGGGTATATAGGCTTCACAATGACTCCCAAAGGGATCTTCGACACAAGATAGGTTAAGAACCTCTGGTTCAGAGTCTAGTAAATCATGGATAAGCCAGTACTAAAAGTCCTTGTTATTTCTTTTCACCAAGACAACAGCAATACTTTAATCTGAAATGAAGGTATGGACAGGAACTTTCAGTTAGGTCGGATTTGAAGAGAGCAAAGGAAGTGATTGACTTCTTGACCTTTTGTAGGGAAAAAGGAACTCAGTAGGAGACCTCTAGGCATCAGAGAAGGGCTATGTATGGTCAAACTGTCCCTACCTGGCTCTCGGATACAAATAGTTCCGAAGAGTCAGGATTAAGCTGGCCAGAACCCTGAAGTCAGCGATTTAGAACTATCATAGTATAGCTCTCCATTTCCATTGGAGTTCTGACACGTGAATTCATTTTAACTACTGCATAACCACACTACTGTTCAGTGATCAACAACACCATCAGGTCAATCAGTGTCGGAGTGGGTTGATGAAGGAGCCCTGAATTTAGCACCAAAGTTCCTTAGACTGATCTTCAGTGCTGCTACCTACAAACTGTATGAGCTACAGCAATTAATCTCTGTGGGCCTCAGCCTCCTCCTCTGAAAAAGATTAGACTGGAAGCCAGGAAAGGGCAAGGAAGGCCACAGTAAAATAAAATTTCTCTCACCCTCAGACTGAAGTGATTTCTCTCTTCTGAGCCAAGAGCCTCCTAAATCTCTCTTAAAGGCACTTATATGAACTTTATTTATTTGTAGACATGGGGCGACAGGCTCCATTTTACAGATCTCTGCATCCCTTCTAATGCCTAGCACATCACGTTCATATAGTAAGTGCTCAATGCATGGAGCAAATGATCTAGAAAATGGCTGAGAATTAGAAAGTCAAAAAAGGCCTTTGAATAGACCCACGTAGGGCGTTTAATGACCTTGCAATAACCCTGTTTTGGACTCATAATGAGGACCTTGTGTCTCTCACTGAGAGGGACTGTTCTCACTGCAGATGATCAACAGAAGAAGCTAAGGTGTTTTGGAGCTCCACCCCATAAAAGATTACTGTGCCCTTCATGAAAAGGTCACAGTCAAAGGCTTGGCATTTCTAGGAGCCAGAACCTACAGGTAACGAAAAATAAGAGGCGAGGGTAGCCGGTGAAAGTCATGTGGGTTATACAGCCGCTGTCAACAAGCAGAGCGAGAGTGAGGGCCAGCCTGCTCACGTGTAGGCGAGTTCTTATGGCCTGGTGACTGCAAACTGCAGCCTAAGAAAGGGAAAGGACTGAGGCACCTTCTTCCATGCTATCACCTTCCTTGTTGTGTCCTCCCTGCTATCTTGGCCTGCGGGGCTCAGACATAGGAGCGTTTATTCTGTCTGTGTGTCCTTAGGAGAGAAAAACCCTCCCTAGGTAGGCTAGGATCCCCGTCTGTGTTTGTGGGTGTGGGACCTGGGCTAGCTGGATCCCCAAGGACAAAATGAGGAAGTTCCTCCAAATGAGTTCTTAGCCTTCATTATCTCAGCAGGCATCAGTATCCTCCAGCTTTGAGCTTTGAAATATAAATGCCTGCATGAGATAGCAGCACCTTCACTGGGAGGAGGGGAAAGAATTGGTAACTTTCATTCCAAGAGCCAGATTCCAGGGGAGTTTGGGTTTCTTCAATTTTTGGAAATGCCCTCTCTTTCCCCAGAATAGAGACACATTTCCTTCCTTGGTTTTTAACACTTGTTTTGTCCTTCCAAATCTCACCTAAGGAGCTGAGTTTCAATTCTTACCGGGGAGACTAAGATCAGTTTGCAAATAATGAACATCAGAAAGAAAGATTCCCACTTACCAAGTACTCTCTGCTTAATGTCCTCTCTTCCAATTAGGATTCATCCAACCCTACTGCATGTTCATCACAGTGTTAGGTGCTGGGGCAGGGACAGTACAGCAGCAAGGGAAGAATAGCAAAGAAGCATTAATAACACCCTTTCTGCCCCCAAAGGGGCTGATAATTTTAACAGGGGGTCAAAGATTATACAAATGAAACACTTAAACAGAAATAATCCAAAGACATCTGTAATTAGGCTCAAATGTAAGTGGTACAAATAGGCTAGAGACAGGGATAACTGCTAAGTATTAGAAGACAGGTTTGGACATATAAAGCTGGTCCGGATTTTCGACTTTATCCTCGAAGCAAATGCAATGAAAAGTTTTAGAGAAAGGGACTGACGGGACGAGATGATATTCCCAGATTCTTCGTCTGGAAAGCTAGAAAAAGTGAAATAAGGAGGAATTCCTGGGTTGGTTTAGATGGGGCCTTACAACATATAAAGTGATTCTGAATCGTGCCTAATGTGAAAATGATGGAATCCTAATAAAGCTGCCCCCAGCCCCAATATTCTAACTTCTTTATGGCTCCCACTGAACAGCAGACATGCCCTGATTTAATCACACCATCTGGCTTTAACCACACCACAGGCCCCCAAAACTCAATGCAGCCACTGCCCCCAAATCCAATTTCCATATCTGAACAAGTGTATTTTTAAACTTAACCATAATCACATCACCCATTTAGCCCAAGACAGGACCACAATACCCACCTAACCATCTTGACCAAACAGAACCACAAAAGCTAGCCAACTGGAGGGCACGCAATCAGGATGTTTGACCAGTGAACTATAGAAGGCACTCCTCCCCATTACCCAATCCCTTAACAAATCCTTCCTGCCTTTTTAATATTCATAATTTGTGTTGTGTAACCAGCATCACTACACTATAAATTTGCCTATAAGTCTTACTAAGTTGATGGTTCTTCTTGGAACCTTGTCCAACTCTGAGGGGCATCAACTCTCAATAAATGTCTGTACTTGGATTATAAGTGGTCTGACTCTGAATTCTTTGAGATGGTGCCATCACAACACATCATGAAATCGCAACAAGAAGGTGAATAAAAGTCCTAATAACTGTTCTTGATCTATCAGGAGCATAGGTGGATTCAGAAAATTTCACTCAATTGAAGTGTCCCTAACAGTGGCAGGTTCTGAAATTATCATCCCGTCCTTGAAAATGACTAGTCTGTTGTTGAAAGAGCAATCTTTACACTTTCTTCCACAAGGGGTAGCTCTGGGGAGTAAGAAGAGCACTCTTATTCCTATAGCACCTCCAATTTGCTAAGTATTTTACAATGTTACCTCATTTGACCTTCCCTACAGCCCTGGGAGGCAGGTACTATGAAATGAGGCAAGCAAGGGTTTAGTGACTTACCCAGAGTTATATAGCCCAAGTCTACATTTGAACTCAGGTCTTCTTGCCTCCAGACCATGCTACCTAGCTACGGTGCTAGTTAAATATGCATTCTTTAGTGCTTAGCAAACTACCTTGCTACCGGTAAGAAATTCAGAAATGTTTTTTCACAACATCATTATGGATTTAGAGTAAGAGGGAGCCTCAGAGGCCACTGAGTCCAATCATTTCATTTTAGAGATGAGGAAACTGAAACACACTGAAGTTAAGTGACTTGCCCAAGATCACAGAGCTAGTAAAAGTGTCTGAGGTAGGTCTTCCTTATGCCAAGCCCAGTTCTGCATCCAGTACACCACCTACGTGCCCATCTTTATCAGAGATGGAAGGGTATTCAGAGACCATCAAGTCTGCCTGGCACAATAATCCCCTCCAAAACAAACTCATCCAGCCTCTATACTTGCATTTATCCCTCTTAAATCTCCTCTCAACAGAATGTGCCCGAGTCCTGAGTTGTCCCAAACTTTTGGTGTCTTGTCAGCTGACATGCTGACAAACACTTCTCACTCAGTTCTGGGTCACCTGCAAGTTGGATAAGCAAGCCATCAACAAAAATCTTGGCAGCCCAGAGTCACGCACAGACTCATCAGCTAGACCTCCATTTCTGAGCCGACTGTTCTTGGAGTCTAGCCATCGAACCAGCTACACATTCACCTAAATACTGTCACATAACTGACGTTTCTCCATCTTGTCCACAAGAACAATAGGAGAAATTCTGTCAAACACTTGGCTGAAATTTAAGGAATGGATATATGTAACATTTTTTTTTCCACCAACTGGTATAGTAATTTTGTCCAAAAAAAGAAAGTTTACATGAGCTGTCTTCCATTACGATCACAGAATCCTCCCTTGATGCAAAGAAAAACTGACCAACACAGTGTCTTACAACATGCCAGTTATAGCCTGAACACGTACAAGGTTTGATGCATTCATGACAAAACTACACAGCCTTGCCTCACTTAAATTCATTGCACTTGCAAGTCAAGACATCACCTTCCTGATGTCATTGGTCCTCTCTGAGAATGAAGGATAAACAACGATAATGCTGATGTTTATGATCACTGCTCCCTTTTTTACTGTTCACAAATCATACCTTTAATTTCACCAAAAAAGCAAAGTTGAGATGACCATCTGACAGAATTCAATCCTCTCTCTTCCTTTTCTTAAAACAAGGTTAACCTTTGCCCATGCTCAGTCCCGTGGCACTTCTCTCACTTCTGATATTCTTTCAATAATTGAGAGTGAGCCAACAATCACATCTAGAAGCTCTGAGAGGTAGTTCTTTTTGGCTGGACAATTCAAAACTCATTAAAGGTTATCAAAAGGTCATCCGATGCTCTCTTACTATCTCCCCATTTCCTTTTGGATTTCAATGTTCTATTAGCCATTTTTGTTGAGTACTTTTCTTATCAAGTCAAGTTGACAAGCATTTCTTAAGGCTACTATGTGGTCAAAAGATAATTTTCTTTTGCAAACAAAATCAAAATAGGAATTAATGCAAACTTTTCATCGTTGTCTATGAACATCCTACTAACCACCTTGAGCATCAGTCCTACACTTTCTTTTATGCCTCTCCTGCAATACCATATAGTTTAATTTTTTCTTTTCCTTAGCATTCCTCCTAGCTTCAGTTTATGTGAGCTTCAGCCCTCCTGTTATTGTTCTTACTAGATCATGCTTCGACTTTGTACTCATTCATTCACCAAAAATCTACTAAGCACTTACTATAAGAAAGGTACTGTCCTGGTCACCAGTAACACAAAGAGAAGAACATAGTAAGTCCTTACCCTGAAGGATTTTGGACAGGAAAGGCACAACATACATTAAATGCAAAGGATCTCCCGAACCCCTGCCCTGGGGGAGGGAGATACGTAAGGGGATAGAAGAGATCAGGAAAGGTAGGAGTTAGCACTTGGAAGATTCTAGGGATTCCAAAAGGCACCATGAAGCGGGAGACATCCTGGGGGTAAAGAGAACCTGTGTAAAAAAGCATGAAGGCAGTAGATGGAATATTACGTATGGGAAATAGAAGCTGGGAAAGTTTTTGTTGTGTGCATGTGTGCATGGAGAGATCAGATAATCATGTTTAGAAAGGGTGGGGTAAGGGGCTTTAATCTCAAAAAAGGAATTTTGTGACACTAGGAAGACACTTTCTTGCGCAGGGCAGGAACATGGTCAGACCTGCGTCAGGAAAAGGCTTATTGGCTGTGGGGAGGGGAAGAAGGAAGAGAGACAACGAAGCTAGAGAGTGAAGAGTCCAGGATGATGCGTAGGTTTCAAACGTAGGTGAGAATGGTGGTTCCCTCAATAGAAACAGAGAAGTTCAGAGAAAGAGTGGATCCTGAACAGCAAAGAACTGTTGTAGACTGACTGACAGCAACGGGATGGCCAGCAGCCAGTTTGTGATGAAGGACTAGACGTCAGGGGAGATGAGGACTGGATATTTGGGAATCATTTGCTGAAAAAAGATAATCGAACTCCATTTGAACGGAAAGTGGGAAGTTGAGAGGAAAGGCACGTTTAATGGGAAAGATAAAGTCTGATTTGGATATTCTGAGTTTGAGATATCAATAGGATGGATATCCAGTACCTAGAGGTAAGGGGAAATGATTGGGCTGGAAATGGAGGTTTGGGATTCCCAAAGAAATAAGGCAATGGGAAAAAAATCTCCAAAGGAGAGAGTGTAGAAAGGAGAAGAGCACGAGTATGAACAGGCCCTCTGCACATGCCCACGTGTGGGGGTGGGGGTGGAGAAAGAACAGGTACTGAGGATAAGAATGAGAAGGATCAGTCAGAACCAGGTGAAAGAGAATGAGAAAGAAGCTTAGAGAGGAGAGAGAATATTGGTGAAGCTTTTGTGGGTCAATAGCAGACTGCCTAGGAGTGAGCAATTAGAAAAGATTATTTGGCAATAACTGTTACTTGCGGCCTCAGAGAAAACAATTTCAGGAGAAGGGTAGGGTCAGAAGCCAGACCAAACTGGCTTTAGTGAGGGGATGGTGAACAAATTCTGATGGTAAGTACAGACTATTCCTCCTAAAAGTCTAGATCTGAAAGAAGAGTGAGAGTTATAGCTTGAGAAGTCAAAGGAAATTGTTTTTATTTTGCAAAGGATTGGGAATATTATCTGAATATTTGTGGATAAATGGGGAGGTGAGAGAGGCTGAAGAAGAAATATAGCAGGGATGATCAAGGAAGTACTAAAGACAAAGGAGGATGGGACCAGGAGCAGGCTGACAGCTTAGCCTTGACAAGGAAGACCACCTCATCTATTAAGATAAAGAAGTATGCAAGAGGAGATCAATGACTATGGAAAAGTTTTGAAATCTTCAAGATGGGAGAATGGAAAGTTCAGTCAATCAACATGCATTTTATTCAGCACCTAATATGTTTCAGAACCTTGGTGCTAGAGGTACGAAGACAAAAATAAAGCTATTCCTGATTTTCATGATTCTAACAGAGATGACATCACATACAGGCCACACACAAACCAGACACAAGGTACCCTGGGTGGGAAGGCAATAGCATTCAGGGACCAGGAAGGGAATCCTGCAGAAGAGAGCTCTTGTGTTAAGTCCTGAAGGAAGCCACTGACCAAGAGTCAGAGGTGAGAAGCAAGAGCATTCCAGGTTTAGAGAATGTCCAGCACCAAGGTGCAGAGAACTGGTGTGGATGGGGCTTTGAATCATGTGTGAGTTAGAGCAAGAAGCCCAGTATGGCTAGAGCTCCGAGTGCAGGGAGGGGAAAAGTATGAAAGCAGACTGGAGAGGTGGATGGGTGGGGCTTCTGGGGTGTGGAGAACTTTAAATGCCAAAAGAATACACTATATTTGATTTACTGGAGTTTACTGAGTTGGGTGAGGGACATGGTCAGAACTGTATTTTAGTGGCACCTATGTGGAAGACATACTGGAGAGGGGAGAGGCAAGAAGGGCATTTAGTCATCTGCTACAATTCTTCATGGGAAAGAAAGATAATAAGGGTCTGAACTAGGAGATGGTTACATGAATGGAGAAAAGGGGCTGTATTCCAGATGTGCTGGGGAGGTCAAATTGACAAAATTTGGCCCAAAGTAATTAGATATTTATGCTGAATGACTATAACAAGGAGATGAGAATGGTACCTGAGTGACTGGAAGAATGGTGGTGTCATCAACAATAAGATGGAACTTAGAAGTGGGGTAAGTTTGTAGTCAGGATTGTCAGGAAGAAAGGAAGATAATGAATTCTGCTTTGGACATATTGCGTTTGAGAGACTATGGATATCCAGTCCTATGTATCTACTGGGTAATGTGAGACTGGAAATCAGGGCTGAATAGAGATATCTGGGAGTCATCTGCATGGTGATGAAAAATTAAACCATGGGAACCCAAGTGAACCCAAATGAGAGATTACAAAGAACAGAGAAGAGGGCCCAGGACAGAGACTAGTAGTACAGCCATATTTAGTAGATTTAACAGGAATGACAAATGAGCAAAAGAAATTAAAGGAGAACTCCCATAAGATGCACCCCTCAGGATAAACTGATCACCAGAAATTTCATCATGCTATATTCAGCACCCTTCACCTCCTATCCCTCTGATGGGCTTAAGAGCAGGCACTCAATTCCATCCAAAGCTTTCCTTTCTAAAATGCTAAAGCTGGACTATGCAGCTTATTCTACTTTCTATCTGCAGCTTTGTGAGGCACTGTGGTGCTGGGTACCCTCTAGTATCCTCTCCGGCTGCCCCTCTCCTTTATAGCTTCCTTTTGTGTGTTGATTTCTCTCAATAGATTGTATGCTCCTTGAAGGCAGGGACTATCTTTTTCTTATTTGTATCTTCAGCATTTAGCACAGTGCTTGGTCCATATATCAGGTGTTTAATAAATGTTTATTGAATTGAATTGAAGGAGAATTAGGAGAGAGCAGTGTCAGGAAAACCCGGAAAAGAGAACTCCTGGAGGAGAGGATAGGCAGCTGTGTCAAATGATGAAGAGAAGTTAAAAAAGGACGAGGATTTGAGAAAAAAGTTATTTGGCAATAAGGAGACCATTAGAAACTTTGGAGAAAGAAGTTTCAATTGAGTGAGGCTGAAAGCCAGACCTCGAGGGTTAAAAAGAGAGTGTGAGGAAGAAATGCAGAGACTCCACACAGAAGGCTTTTTTTGAGGAATTTGGCTGAAAAAGAAAGGAGAGATGAAGGATGATGGTCAGTAAGGACTCATGAGTTTTTTTAAGGATGGAAATGCCTTGGATATGTCTGTATGTAGGAAGGAAGGAGCCTACAAGGAGAGATGAAGATAAGAGTGAGAGAAAGGATGACTGGGTAGAGATTGTTACTGTTATAGAAGAGAGGAAGGGATCAAGGGGTCACGTAGAGAGCCTAGCTTTGGTGAGAAGGGCTACCTCATCAAAGCCCGAGGAAATGGGAGACAGTAGAGGGATTCACTTTTCTGTTAAAAGGGGCTGTAAGTTGAGAGTTGAAGATACGGGGAGAGAGAATGTTTGGAACAGCTGTTGTGGGTTGTCTGCTTTGTGATTTTATGATCCTACAATGTGATTCCTATTTTGTTCTAGAAAACACTAATTCAAATTCAAATCAAATTATAGGGAAAACAGGTGTCATCTCTTATCTTTATAAAATAATTAGTTCCAGACTTTTTTTTAAGGAAAAGTATCTATGATCAGAACAGTATGGCGTAAGTGTGTGAGAAAGCCATACTTCTTAACAGTGATTACAAGCATACTCTCCACAATCACCCCGACTCTGAACAAGGCATTAAAACAAGACCAATATTTAACAGTACAGATAATATTACATCATATGGACCCAGTACACATCCTGCAATATTTTTCTTAGCCCTTGGCCAATTTTTATTTTACTGACAGCAAACCAGCTCTTAACAGATTTACTTTCTCAGCTCTGCTTCTAACATCAATAAAATAAGAAACATACAGGGTACGGGAAGTGAGTTGTGGAGAAACAGACTCGGTAGTAGTCAACGTGCACAACCCTTGGCCAAGTGGTCACCTCTTTCAATACAGGGAAAAGCTTGACTGTTTTGATTTTCAGCCTCTTTCACTGTCTGTGACCATCCTTGCCTCCCACGATCCTCAGGCAAGCTCGGGCCAGCTGCCAGTGCTGCCCAGACGAGTGCCTCTGCATGTACACATGGCAGGGGGGACAGCTGACAGAAGCTTTTTCATACAGCAGAATGAAGGGGCGTGTCTGCTCCAGATGGGAACAAAATGTACTTTGTAACGGTGGGGTCAAAGAGCACTGGATTTAGAATCAGAAGCCCTGCTTTGGAACTTACTGTCTTCATGCTCTTGAGCAAGTCAAGGCTCCTCTCTGGGCCCTGTAAAATGAGGTTATTAGGCTAATGTCTAAATTCATTCTAATGTCATTTCAGTCATGTCCAACTCTTCGTGACCCCATTTGGGGTTTTCTTGGCAAAAACACTGGAATGGTTTGCCATTTCCTTTTCTAGCTCATTTTACAGATGAGGACACTGAGGAAAATGCAAGGTCACATAGCTAGTAAGTGCCCGACACTGGATTTGACCTCATCTTCCTGACTCAGCTTGGCGCACTACCCACTGTGCCACCACCTGTCTAAATTACTTCCCAGCTACAAATTCTATAATTTCCTATGATGTAAGGTTAGTTATTTAGGAGTCGATCAGTCATTAACATTTTTTCTTCAAAGCCCATATTCATTGAAATATTGTTCAGTGGTAAATCTAACGGCCTTTTCTCAGCTGCTATTCTGTTAGAACCGTGTCGCTTTTGAAGGTAGTACAACAGTATATAGAATTCTGGGACTGGAGACAGAAAGACCAGCCTGAGACACTAGCACTTGCTTCCCAGGGTTATCATTAGGGTTTAAAAAGTGCTTATTCCCTCCCCACCCTACCCAATCA
Source organism: Pseudochirops corinnae (assembly GCA_028646515.1). Taxonomy (NCBI): domain Eukaryota; kingdom Metazoa; phylum Chordata; class Mammalia; order Diprotodontia; family Pseudocheiridae; genus Pseudochirops; species Pseudochirops corinnae. Next base: position 97,191 of record JAQQSV010000569.1, read on the forward strand.
CTGGCCTTCCCTATAGGACGCAGAAACCCCTAAGCTATCCTGCCCTGGAGATTGTGCCTTCCCAGTCTCCTGGGCCGGACACTAAGCGTGACTGTCCCGTAAGGCTCCGCCTGGGCCCTCTTCTCTCCTTTAGCCAGTCTAGTTCTCTTAATGTCGACACACCCAAATGCCTCCAGGAGTGCTCACTTCCCGCCTAGTGGTGGAGGACCTTTCTTCTAATCCTGAGCTCTGCTTTCTAGAAGCCATCCTGGACTGTTCCCTCGAGGCTTGAGGCCCATATCTGATCATCTGCCAAGTCCTGTGAATTCCGTCTCCACATCTCTGCCACTTGTTTCATTTTCTCTGTCCAGGCAGCCCCTGCTCTAGCTCAGGGTCCCGCCACCACCTGCCTGGAACTCCACGCCGCCTTCTTATCCGAGGGCCCTACTCGCAGTCGCTCCGCTTTCTTCCCAGACAGAGCTGCTAAACGGCTATTTCTAAAATGCCAACCTGATCATGTCAGGCCACCCCTCAACAAACTTCAGTGGCTCCCTATTGTCTTCGGGATAAAGCACAAAACCCTCTGGCTGTCGATCGCAGTCCTCGCCAATATGGATCCCGCTCACCGACCCCTTCCTGTGCTCCTTTTGCCTGTCAAACCGGCCTCCTGGCTGCCCCCCATCCATGACATCTCCTCTCCCAGCCCTCTGTCTTCCTCTCAGTACAGCTCAGATCTCACCTCGTTATTTCCTTTTTTATGTTTCTATTCAAAGAATTTCCACTAGTTCCTGTCTGGGTAACGAATTCAATTCAAGTCTACAAGAAACATGACATGGTTATTTTTGGCAAAGCCTTGAAGATACACAGACCAAAATGAATAAGTCTTTACTCTTAAGGAGCTTTGATTCAGGGAAGAGAGGGCAGAGAGGATGCCAACATATACACAAATAAGGGATCACAACACGAGCTAAGGAAGCACAACTTCCATGCTGGCAGAAGCCAGTCATCAATTGCACTGAATGAGACAAAAAAGAGACAAAGCAGACAAAAGGAACCTGTTGGCCCATGCCAAGCTGATGACCCTAGAGCTAGACCACTGGTCAAAGAAGACACGTCACCTCCTTAGGAACTCTGTGTATCTAAGCAGGTGTCCAGTTTGTGCAACCCTTTAAACGTGCATATCTGAAAGGAAGATATACTTAGGCCTCTGGAGGACAATTATGCCTGATCTTCCCAATATGTGGGCAAAGGAAAATGTCCTTTAAAATACCTGGCAACACGGGGCAGCAGAAAGGGCACTGGCCTGGGAGAGCATCCCAGTTGTTCTCTCTGCCTTCAGTCTCTTTCTACTCTGATCCATCTATTCAGCTGCCAAAATCATCTTCCTTAAGGACAGGTCTGATCACAGACCTTAAAAGTTGGCCATCTGCTCCCGCTCAAACACAAACTCCTTATCCAGTCACATAAGGCTGTCTAGAATCTTGCTGCAGCCTTTCTTTCCCAGGTAAACTGGACTATCCGAGATGGCAAATTTATCATTCCACCTCCTGATTCCACATCCGCCGTGGCAAGACCTGCGGTTTCCTATTATCATATACTATTCTACAGCACAATAAAGAAATGAGTTAGTCCCCAACTTGTAGAATGTACTTGTTCCTCATTTTTGCCCCTCCAAACTGAGAATCCCTAGCTTTCATTCAAGCTCAGCTCAGGTGTCATTGCTTCAAGGCTGGCAAGCATGGTGCAAGGGGAGTGGGAAGAGAATTCAGTCTGGAGATGAACACCTGGGTGCAAAGCTCAGCTCTGCTTCTTGCTGTGTGACCTTGGGGAGGTCATTTCATCCACCATAGCCTCCAATTCCTCATGCAGAAGACAAGGGGCTTGGGAATGTAGATGATCTTCAAGATCTCTTCAATGTCAAAAGTTACGATGATAAGAATAATAGTAGCTAACATTTATATACCATTTACTACACGGTAGGCACTGTGCTAAACACTTTACAATACATTCTCTCATTTGATCCTCACAACAACTCTGGGAAGGAGTGCCATTATTATTCCCATTGCACTGATGAGGAAACTGAGGCCCACAGAATATAAGTAACTTGCTGTGTGACACAGCTAGTGAGTCAGAGGCTGGTTTTAACTCAGGTCTTCCTGACTCCAGGTCTGGTGCTCTATTCACTGCACCTTCTATGATCTTGATTCTTCCTTCATCCTCTGAGCTGAGTGTGCTCTCTTTCCATATTCCAAAAAACAGAAAGCAAACCAAAAAACTCCCCTCAAAACCAAACCCAAAGACTTTGTTTGAACGTTTCCTTTACCACTGTAAGTATGGCGTTATGGACAGGGCTGCACGTGGAGTCGGCAGAGAAGTGAGTGTTAATCTAAGCTTACAAATTTACTGGCCGAGCAATTGTGGGTAAATCACCTCTTTCGTAAAATAGTGATGGTAGTACCTTTACCTGGAAAGGCTGCCACGAGCCTGGTGCTATCTATGTACATGCAAGCAAGCTACCATCATCACAGCCCAACTCACATGACCTCTTTGTGTGAACTTTAGGTCCCTTATCTGTAAATATGGGAATGATAACACAGTCACACAAAGTGACCAGAGTCCAATACTGCTCTAAGACTTCTGGGACACCCTGTTTAAGACAAACAATTTAACAGACACTTTGTAAAATGTAAGATACACTTTTTCAAAGGCTTAAAAAATCCATTTTTATAATAATGTTGCTGAGGAATTCCTGTCTCATTTCTCAAACTCCAGAGAGGATCAAACATCACATACATCAGTGAAAATTCTGGAACTATAGTATAGTTCCAGAAAGACAAGCAAGGCTAAGTTTCAGGCAAGAGGGCACCTGTTCTGCCCCCAAATGTGTTCTTGGATCAACTAGAAAGGTTGTGAATACTACCATACCAGCACCTCCCAGAGGGAAGTTAAACTCCTCTGCTCTGGACTGCCCTACATCCAACAACAAGAGAAATTAGAAACACACACACACACATACTTACAAATAGATAATGGAAACCGACTTATCTATTTGAGTGAGCCTTCCTTTCCTCACCTGTAAGATAGGCATGTGAATGCCTATTAACATCAATTGTATAAAGCTCCTATGAGGGTTCAATTAGAATGGAGGTAAGGTGCTTTAGCAGTCTTGAAACAGAGAACTGAAAACTAATCATATTATTATACTCTTTAAAAAGATGTAAGCTCCTTGAATTTCACATACTAAGCATTTAGTAATCGCTGGCTGAATGAGGCATAGAAGAATGCACGTATTAGTTATTATGAGCTGCCGTTGTTATTATTGCTATATCAGAATGTAAACCCCTTGGGGGCCGAGACTGTCTTGCTTACTTGTATTTGAAACCTCAGTGAGGAGGCAGTTCGCACTGCACCTGTCATGAAGCAGGCGCTTAATAGTTGCATGTTACTGCGTATATTATGGAATATAAGCAGATGCAAAGTGACTTATTACACCTACACTGTCCAATGTGCACTCGCAGTTAAAACGTCCGGCTGCCTGCTCCATATGGCACTGGCGTTCGCTCTGTCAGCATCAAAGAGCACAAGCATTTATTTAGCACCTACCACAGCAGTGGACTGGGCTGAGCGCTATAAAATTTGATCTCACTAGGTCTCTCTTCTTACTCACCTCCTCCAATAAGGACTCACATTTCTCTGCAGCCCCTCCTCGGATTATCATACCCACCAGTGAGGAAGAGGCTGTTACCACCCCCACTGGAGAGACGAACAAACCGGGGTTGGGAGCAGAACCTGAACTCGGCTCCGCAAGCAAAGCCTTTACCAGGTGACTGACCACAGGGGCGGGTTGGGGGGGGGGGGAGGGTTATAGCCAGTTTTCCCTCCCTGGAGGCGTATGTTTTGAATCGCAGGGCCCCGCCCCCAGCCCCATTAGAGTGAAGGCTGCCCGGGCTCCGCGCCCGCGTCCGGAAGGTGCTTGGAGCTCCCTCCGCGGGACCAATCGCGGTACCGGGAGGGAAGCGGCGGCAGCCCCGAGCCTTCCCAGCCCTGGCTTCTCCGCCCCCCGCCCTCACTCACCCCACAGCCGCCCGTGCCCGAGGCCACGCCCGACCCTGTCGCCTCTGCCGCCGCGCCGGCTCCCGGCATGGGCCCGCTCCGCACTCCAGATTCAAACGCACGCCTGTGTCTTCTCCGGCGCACCTCATTGGCTGCCGTCCGCCTGACGTCACCACGCCCGTCGAGCGAAGCCGCGAGCGCCCGCACTCGAGGTAGAATGTCCCGAGCGGTAGCCCGTCGGCCCTTCGCGTCGCCCTGGCAACGGCGGCAGTTGGGCTGGCTAGGAGGTGACCGTTGGAGGCGGAGCTGCTACTGAAGGGCGATGCTAGAGCTGAGGGAAAGCTCCTAGGTCCCCTTGCGAGGAGTCGGGGGGCTGCCGTCTCTGGGGCCCGGGCTGCCCTGGGGTTTCCTGCCTCTGGGGGCCCATTTATCCCGTCTTTGACCTGTTTACACGTAGTCGTGTGCGCTTAGTCTCCGCGTCAGACTGTAAGCCTCCTGAGGGCAGGGCCTGTCCTTTACCTGCCTTTGCATCCAGCAGGTGCTCCATAAATAAATGCCTATTGACCGACTCGGGCCTCGCTTGAGCGGGCGCCTCCCCAGGCCTGGCCTCTTCGGGATCCGAGCTGGCCTCATAAACCTAAACTGATTAAGAAAAACCATACAAATTAACTCGGTGAGTTTGAAGCGGTTCCCTAAGCACCAGGTCAGATGATAGATTACCTCATAGTAGGGTTGAAATGGACATTACGCAAATACTTTTTTCTTACAAACCTGTACATTTTGTGAGATATTGAAGGGGCAAAACTGGGAAGCATTTCCTTTCTGGGACAAATTCACTGGGAAAAAGTGCTTTTTGTTAGTCACTTGATCTGGCTTGTCATATGTTCCGTTTATTAGTACTTTTTAAAATTAGGGTTTATAAGTAACAAAAAAAAACCCAGTCCTTTCCTCTCTGTTAATAATTTTGTATTATTAGGGCACATTAGAGCAGCAAAACAGCCATCCTTTTCTGTGTTATTTACTTTTGTAACAATACTTTTGTATTATTGGGATATATAAGTGCTAAAACAGTTTATTAAGACTTTTGTATGTGCTATTTAGGGAATATAAGCAGCAGAACAACCACAAAATGGATAAAACCATAGGAATAAAAAGTTTTCATTAAGATTGGTTTTTTCCCCGTACATAGAGCAAATGTGTCCTAAGAAGACATATATTAAAAGTATTTTTCTTCTTAATCTGCACCTGTGATTTCACCAAACTTGCCATAAGTGCAGATGAGTAACTTTTGCTATTGTACAGTCATACACCCTAATAAAACTGGCTGACTATCCAAGTGAAATAATGTGTGAAGTGCTTTGTAAGCCTTAAAATACTATAGAAATGTGAGCTATTCCTACTATTCTATTAAATTTTGTGAATTGACTCCTTCGATTTGGTTACATTCTTTACACAGTAAAACCAAGCCTGGTTCAAGTTGTCAGCACTATTTGCCAAGCACTGACCTAAATGCTGGGGATAGAAAAAATATAACTGACAGCTCCTACTCTCCAGGAGCTCACAGTCTAAGGGAGACAGCATCAAACCAATTATGTACAAACACAATATGTACAGGATAAATTGGAAAGAATCAATAGAGGGAAGGCACTAGCATCAAGAGAAATAGAAATAAAAAAAAACCTTACATAGGGTGGGATTTTGGCTAGGACTTGAAGGAAGCATTAGACCAAGATGAGAAAGCAAGGTGTGTGGAAGTAACAGGGATAAAATAAGTATTTTTAAACAAATGTCTCCTGAAACCCATTTTCTAACACTGGGACATCATGGGAGGAAATCCTAAAAACAATTTCCAAGCACTTGCACTAACCAGCCATTCATAGATGAATCATTTGGTTTTGTGATACTTTGAGATTAAATGAGAAGTTTGCTAGAATTTGGTAGGGGCAATATAGAAATCATTTAGCCTGGAAGCTGGTACATCTTTATCTCCTTTGTGTGTCAGTTGCACTGGACAGCTTTTAAAAGTTAAAGCTTGAGAGTCATAGGATCATGCTCAGAATCTGTTAATTTTTGACAGTTTCTAGGGTCTGGGTTTGTTGCCCTCACCAGGATTTGTAATCACGTGGCTCAGCTCTATGCCTAACTAAATGCAGCGTTGCCCCCGGATGATGCAGTCAGATGAGGATGGCCAACTTTGGGTGGCTTTTCATCTCCCCATATTTCTCACGTTTACAATTTTCAGAAGCCAAAAGCCACAGTTACTGTCATCCCAATTTTGTCCCCAGTCTCGCCCCTTCTGAATTGCGCACAGCGCAGAGTGGGGCCCGGCTTTGGCCCGGGGACCTCAGGCTCGTTTCGCGCGGCCGCCCCTCAGCTCGGACGGCCGGGGATACGAGGAGGGGCCGCGGCTCGGAGTCCCCGGAACCAAAGGCTGCGCGGCTGGTTGCCGGAGGAGCCGGGCCCGCGCGTCCGTTCTCGGCGCCTTCCCCCGGCGTCGCCTTCCCCTCCGGGCGGGCCACGTCGAGCGGCCGCTCTGCTTGCCCAGTGCTCGGCCCGGGCTCGGCCTTCAGGGCCCTAGCGAAAGCCAGTTAGAGACTGAGCTGGAAATAAGTCCTCGTGTCCGACCCAGGTGAGGAAGGCGAGGCTTCCCTCCCCTAGGGGAAGACCTTCCCCCTGGCCCCAGCCGCCCCGGGCCGAGGCCGGGAGGGCGAAGAGGCCGCCTCCCCGGGCCCCCCGGGTCTCCGCAGCTTCTGCTCCGCCGCTGTCACTGAAAGCCCACTTCACCTCAGTTTCCTCCAGGAATTAAAACAACCGAGTCCACTCTTCACATTCCCCGTGGGGGGGGGGGGGGCGGGTAACGGGGCGCCGTAGGGGAGTCTGTGATAAAGAGGAATAGGGGGACAGCTTTGAAGGCAAAAATGAAGCCGCAGAGGCGGGGGAGAGGTGTTGGAGAGGTTTACAGCAAAGCCACCATTTAATAGTACTGGTGACTGTGGCATGTATGGAGCGCTTTAAGATTTGCAAAGCACTTTGCGCCTTTTCTCTCCCCCACAGTCCTGAGAAGTAGGTGCTGTTATTCCCATTTTACAGATGAGGAGACCGACTGGCTAGGCATCATACAACTATCCTAAGCCAGGTCTAGGTCTTCCTTCAGGTCCAGGCCCAAAGTCTCTGGTCCTAATAGATAATCACTCTTCCTTTGAGACAGGTAACTATTTGACAAATCAGCATTGAGGTGTCCCAGCGAGATATGCGGCAGAAATGTTAAGTGATGGCTACCTTAAAATCTGTCAGTTATATAAAAACAACCCCCCCGCCCCAATAAAAAAAAACAAAAAACAAAACTTTCTCGGTAAGGTAAGGTTGCCCACTCTTCTCTTTGTTTCTATATATTTTTTCTCAGTTTGTAATAATGCCTTTTAGCTGTGTGTCTCGGCAGGGCATAGTTTAATGACTTTACAAAATCTGTTTTTTTGAAAGCATTCAAAAGGCCAGCGAAATGTTAGTTTTGCTTTCCCAAAATTTACAATATTTCTTTCATTATTATTTTCTCCATTACTGTAGACTCTTAGTTTGATCCCAGTATTGAACTTGGGGCTCCCTGTTTTGTTTTTTTTTTAAACTAAAACCTAGTTGAATGGAATCTGCCACTTTACTCACATACATATTTCGGCCAATGGACTAAAACTAAACATGTTTGACTGTTTAATTGTCTAAATAGAATTATTTCTATTTTTGAAGATGAAATGCGTGTTAGAATTTCTTAACCAAAAACTAGATGTTCACTGGTAGGAGTGTGTGTGACATTTCTCAGATGCGGCTTGGACTAGATGCCTCTGAGGTCACTTTCACTTCTTAGATCCTGTGATGATTCTGAGTATGTATGTATGTACTAACTTTTTTTTATGTAGAGTATTAAATGAGAGTTTGGTTGGAGTTTTACAGGAAAGCAGTTGGTATTATTCTCAGAAACTTTCTACAAAATAGAAGCCGTTATTTTGTTTAAGTTGTCATCACTTTAATTCTCCAAGTCTATTCCAACCTTACCAGTTTCTAGTTTTTACCATGTTACTGTGTTGACTCTGTTAGTATTTACTATGTTTACATTTTTTTTTTTTTTTTTACTATACCCAGCCGTTAAAAAAAATGTGACTGCCCTATTCTTCCTTTTATTTAGGGCAGTGTGCTGTTTAAATTTGTTTCTCTTTGGGCATGGCTAAATCAAGTCTTTTCCCTAGGTTATTTGTTAAGTGGTACCACATTTTTTCATATTTATGTTTTTGCAGATTTTACATGATCACCTATTCAATATCCATCATTTTATCTTCTAAAAGGAGGAATTTTTTTAGGCAAGATTTTATGAGTTTTTGGAGTGTTTTAGAATGGTTTCTGTATTCTTGTTGGGAGGTTAGTCCCAAAAATTGTATTTTAGGAATTTTTACTTCTCCTTCTGATTTGACAATTTCTGCTGAAATAAAAAAAAAATTCCTGAATTTGGAATGATGATTAGTTAGGTAGTTATTGTTTTTAGGAAAACAAGAGATAATACCTCAAATGTTGTTTAATATCGTTTGGCAAAATAGTTACAATATGCGGAAGAATTTTATCTTGGAGATATACTTTATATATATTTTATTTCAATTGTGTTGTTTATCCTAACAGTATTTTTGTCCTGTGAAGCTATAATCTGGAGACTAAAAAGGAAAAATGAACAACTATAAGAAAACATGAATAGAACCCTGAATGAAAGAGATTGAATAGTGATTTGGTTGTGAAGAAGCGAAAAAATGGAAAAAAGCTTTATCTAGAAGTTGGGTTCTGAAAGGGAGAAGAGAAGAGAGGGTAGCAGTATCATGTAAACATCTTTTTGAAGAATAGAGAAACGGCATTTGTGGGTGACAAGGAAGGCACCAGCGGATAAGGATAGGACTCATTCGCAAGTTAATTTTGCTACTCTGTATTTCAAAATGGGTCACTTATTTAATTTATAATAAATGTAATTAGTGAAATATTGATGTATAAATGTAATTATAAAAAGAAATGAGTCAAGGACTTTAAAAGTACAATCCATTAATATTGACATGATATGAATTGCTAGTCTTTTAAAATTGGTCTTTTCAAATAAACAAGTTAGTTTCCTCCAAATAAAGAAACACTCCAAATAAAGAAGCAAACAAATAAGCAAAAAACACCCTTAATTTTAATATTTTTATAGATAATTAAAACAAACAAGTTTGTGTGATAAGTATATGATAGTTAGCATTTCTTAAACAAATATTTTAAATCAAGGATGATAACATACTAATGACCAAGTTAAAAAATACATCTACAATTAGAATTCTGTTTACAAACTGAGAGACTTGTGGAACCTGGCCATCTTTTTTTCTTCTACTTTATTTTCTTTGTTATTTCTTCATTATTTTCTGCTACAGATAGCACCTTTCTTAAAAAATAGTTCTTATGCTATTCTACCCACATGCTTTATACTTATATCTAGACTTGATTAACATTCCAAAACTATTCTTCAGAAAAATAATGGTTGGTAATTTTCAGATCTTCACTTGTTAGAACATATCTAGCAATTTTTATGGCTTATCAGATGTGTCAACAGCTGCATTTTTAGGCTTTTTATGGGTTTTATTTGGGCCCTTTGCTCTGTATTGGAAGACTCAACATTTCCTGGTTAAGATATTCAAATGAATGATGACTTGTATGATTAAGTTTCTTAAGTAATAGTTTTTCTTGATAGTTTTTAGTATACTCTGAAGGTATAGTAAGTACTCGACAGAATTCTAAACTTAGCTTTCTTTAACAAATATGGTTTAAATTTTTAAAAAGTAATATGGATTATTTTTTTTTCTTCCAGATCATATAAGCTTTCAGTATGCTTCGATACCAATGTCTTTGCAGAATCTACAAAGGATTCTTCCCATACAGTTTTGAAACTGGCATCTTTAATATAGGCATACGCCCAAAAGAAATGCATTCTTCAGTCAACAGGTACAATGAACTTGAAGATGGAGAACATGCAAGTGTTTCCAAAGATCAGAAAATGCATAATTCTCCAAGTGGAAATCATGAAACTGTGAAACAATTACACATACCAGTGATGGTCAATGAAGTTATTAATTGTTTAGCACCACAGAAAGGGCAGGTGAGTTAACTGGTTTCCTTGTATAGTTGATTATTTTCAGAAAGTCCAAACTTGTGTCTGAAAGACAAATACTAGAACTTGTATCATAACTCCACATTTGTCTTAAAAGAGCAAGTTTAATATAAATTTTTTTTTCTAGAAAGTTCTATTGTAATTTCTGTATCTTGATAATTATCTCTTTCCTTTTAGAAAGTTGGCTTTTTACACTATAGACACAGCTATTTTCAGCTAAACATGACTTGTTTTAAATCTACTAAGTAGCCCTTTCTGCCTTTTTGGCATATATAGCCCAAGCTAACTTTGTTTTAGTCATTTTTTATTTTCATATGTCAGCTACTGTAGAGAAGTTATCCATATTTAATTTTATTTAATTTTTAGGTAGTCATTTTTTAGATGATCTTTCAGATTGTTGATCAGAAAATATTCATGAACGCCTTGTTGCTAGTATAAAATGTAGGCAGTGAAATGATTAGTATTTTTAAAATTTTACCAGTGCAAAGACAATAATTCACCTCATTTCTCTCTCCTTAGGTGGAATATGTAGATAACAAAATGATTTTATATTCTTTACTACAACATTCACCTAGAAAAAAGCATGACTCTCTATCTACAAATTTAGGTATAAATGTAAAAACGTCAGAATTTAGGTTAGTAATTTTGCAAAACATATTTGGAAGAATAGAGGAGCTCATCTTTATGTAATTAGATTTCTTAAAGTACTTTTTAGTCTTTATTAAAACTCAGTGATTATAATTCTTTTTACTATGAAAAGTCTATACAGTGGTATGAAGTAGTGAAAAATGAGGTCTTCTTAAGACTTTGGACTCTGCGTGTGTAATTATTGAATAAATTACTGTGAATATTTTCACAACCTAATTGTTATTACCCTATTGACTAAACTTAGCTACTACTTTTAGTGTTAATTCCTGAGCTTCATTAGAATATAAAGATCCATAAAAATACTAACTTATTCTCCATTTTGATCCTACAAAGATCCTTTTCCTTTCCTTAAAATTTGAACTAACGGCAATCTTGGTAGATTTTTTATTTCATCATCATGGGAGCCTGAGGCCCTGCCAGCTTCAATAACTCTCACGGAGGCAGATTAAATCTGAATCAGGCCTCATCCTATATGATTTTTGTCTGTTTTATTCTAAATCCTCTCCAAAGAAACAAAATGCTAGAGGCCTCATTCTTTTTTTTTTTCCTTTCTTGCCAAGATTAGCAGATCTCTCAGACAATCTAGCCTTGCTCTGCTGTTGAATAGCTGTGTAACCCTGGAGTAACCAGGCAATGTCATGTAATAAAAGTAATGGTTGTTTTTTAGACACAGTGCCTTGCCAACATTGTTTCATTTGGTCTTTACAGAGATATATGGGTGGAGGGAGATGTGGCAAAGATTATCCTATTTTACAGATGAGGAAAGTGAAGTCAAAGACTTGAAGGGACTTTCCCATGGTCATACTTTACTTCTTGACATAACATCCTCGCCTAAGGGTTTTGTAAACCTTAAAGTGGGACATCAGTCAGCAAACATTCATTAAGTGTGCCAGATACCGTGCTCAACTCAGCGGATGCACAAAGTGCAAAAACACAAAAACATGCCCTGCTCTCAAGAAACTTAACGTTCTTTTCTCCCCGAAACTAAGTTTTTATTAATGCCTTCTTTTTATATTACTATGATTTTCTCAAGTATCCTTCCCCTTTTCCTTCCCAAAGAACCATCCCTTATAAGAAATTATATTTTTAAAGGCAAAAACATGAATAAAACGGGGGAAAAATCAGCATAACTGATCAATATATTGAAAAAGTCTGAAAATATTTGCTGTGTAGAAACATGTACAGATCTCCCACTTCTGCAGAGGTGAAATGGGAATATCCTTTTATATGTCTTTTTTCAAGTTGTGAATTGTTCTTTATAACTTACATTGTCACAGTCATTATGCGGATTGTTTTCTTGACCCTGCTTACTGCACTGTGTATCAATTTATGTAAATCTTTCTCTGTTTCTCTGTATTCATCACTTCTTACAGCATGATTATATTTCATTACATGTGCCACAATTCGCTTAGGCTTTCTTGAAGTAATGGACATATACTTTGTGCCTAATTCTTTACTATTACAAAAAGTATTGCTCTAAATATTTAGACATGCTATAAAGATTTAGATGTAGACTGCCTTCTAATCAATGACTTCCTTGGGATATGTCTACTTTATTTGCCTAATTCTAAATTGCTTTACAAAATGGTTGTATTGATTCACAATTCCACCAGCGATACACCGGAATGCCTAGCTTCCCATAATCCCTTCAACACTGATCATTCTCATTGACAGTTTGCTGGGTGTACGAAGAAAGGCAAAAAGAAGTTTTTACTTTCAAGGATCTTTCATTCTAATGGGGAGACAACATGTAAAGGAGAAGGTATTTATAAGTTATAGACAGGGTGGAAGGAAGGCCTTAGAGGGGAAGCTCAATTGACTGAAACAGAGGATAGGGAATGCCTTCTATAGAAGGTAAGGTATGGGAAAAACCAGTGAGGAGGGAGAACATTCTAGGCATGGGGGACAGGTAAAATGTAAAACGTAAAAATAATGCTTAATTCTTTTTGTCAGTAGTCAGTAGTCAATAATGCTTATTTAGCACACACTGTGTGCCAGGTTCTGTGCTAAATGCTGGGGATACACATGGGACAATCTTGGCCCTCAAGGAACTTCCCTCTAATTTGTGGAGACAATACATGAAAAGAAGGCAAAGGGGTGGTAGGGCTGGGGAATAGTTACTCTACCTAGGGGCATGAAGAAGTCCTACAGTGGTGGAAGGAAATGATCTGAAAAGGTGTGGTTTCAGAGTTCATTTCATCTTGTGGGATGACAAATATATAACATGACAAGGCTTTTTTTATAGTTGTAGATGCCCTCCAAAGGGATTGTAATGAAGAAAAATAAACCCAAGTGTTGCCTAAAAAATCCTCCTACATTAAATGATTAATTAGTAGGAAGGCATAAAATGTGAATCAGAGGCCAGAACTGAACTTAGCCAAAACAAATCACACTAATTTGAGGCTAATTTGCTGATAACTCTCCCTTTTCTCTTCCTCCTCATGTCATGTAGATCTCTGACTCCACTATCTCCTTCTCCATTTTTATTTCCCATGAAGAAGTGGTCTTGCTCCTTGCAAGGTATATGTCTTCTATAAGCTCCCTTGATCCTCCCTTGATCTCCTGAATTCTCCAGTGGATTATCTCCCCATTATCCTTACGTTTTCACTAATCTTTGGTCTCTCCCTGTTTACTGGCTATTTCCCTGTTGCCCAAAAACTTGCCCATATTTCCCCTATCCTTAAAAAATCCTCACTTGATCCAGTCATCCCCACTAGCTATTTTCTTGTGTCTTTCCTCTTCCTTTCAAAGCTAAACTTATTGAGAAAGCCAGTTATACTTGGTGGTCCCTCTTTTTCTCCTCTTGCTCTCTTATAAAATGTCTGCAATCTGACTTTTAACCTCATTATTCACCTGAAATTTCTTTCCAGAATTATCAGTCATCTCTTAATTGCCCAGGTTTCTCAGTACCTGTCCTTCTTGACTTAGGTGCTTTCTTCCAACAATCTGGTTTTTTTTTTCCCAGTCTCCTTTGCTGGATCTCCATACAGGACATGCTTACTGAGCATAGATGTTCCCCTAGATCAGTGGTTCTCAACCTTCCTAATGCCGCAACCCTTTTATACTCCTATGTGGGCTTATCTGCATGTGGGCAGACCTGCCTAGAGACAGATAGAGGAGTGGTATCTCGGTTCCTAAGACTGTCAGAAGTATGTGTTTTCCCATGGTCTTAGGTGACACCCCTGTGAAAGGGTTGTTCGACCCCCAAAGGGGTTGCAACCTACAGGTTGAGAACCACTGCCTTAGATAGACTATCCTGGCACCTCTTCTTCTTCCAAGGTCACAGTTACTCTCATAAAACCCTCAAGAAATGTTCATTAACTGTCCATTTATAGAAACCTGTGCAAATCCAGAGAGATAATTTTTCTAAAATTTGAAAAAAAGCAGTAATGTGCTAAATTTGGGGTCAGAAGACTGGGGCTTGAATTTTGGCTTTGTTGCATACTACCTGAATAATTTTGTTTAATGTCTCTGATCTCTATTTTCTTTATTTATAAAATGAAAGGTTTAGGGTAGATGGTATTAGTGGTTGCTTTGGCTCTAAATCTTTGATTTTCATCAACTCCTTAACCTATTTCAGTGGTTCTTGATCTTGTTAGTGTCATGACAGAATCCCTTTGGGGGTTGGTGAGACCTATTGTTTTTAGATGCACAAAATAGAATTACATAGCATTATAAAGGAAATTAATTAAGTGGAATTTGTTATCAAAATACTAAAAAAATAAATTTACTGACCTCATATTAAGAGCTTTTGATGTAGTGAATCAGTTCAAGTAAGCACTGGGGGGGCTATTCAAATGGACTTTTACTGTATTTAAAGACTTATTAGGCTGTACCGTACTAGAAAGGCTTCAGATAGAGGCTTGGCCATAGGCTAGCTCTCTTGCCCAAGGACAAGCCTAAATTGAAAGAGAGAGGCTAGCTCCTAGAATATATATGCCACAATTTGTTTGACCACAGCAGTTTCCTGAGGTACATGTTACAATCTCTACTAATAGTGGGAAAAACCCATAGAACTGAAATAATAGATCTTTTAAACTCTGCTGGAAACAGATCATCAAAATATTTACTCTCTAACTTACATTTCATTCATGTAAATTTTCTAACAGAAATATAACTTGTTTTCCTTGTTAGTAACATTGTTCATGACTCAAATTGACCTTCTCAGTTAATATTTTAAATCTTATTTAAAAATTTTCCTCCTAAAATCTTTTGTATTGGGCACAAATTTTTAAAAATATGGTTTCAGCTATAGCATAGGCAGCTTAATTTACCAGTTTTTAAATTTTTTAGTGTAACAAAGAGTCATTGCAACCCTTAGACCAGGAAGGCTTCCATTTAATCCAGAAGTCATGATTTTGCTTCTTTTCTAAGCCCTTTTTCCTAAATCCCTTTCCCTCATAAACTATGAGTCATAGGCTTCACTTGTATCTATCACTCACTTAATTACTGTTTTCAGCATTACCATCAACATGGTTACAAATAAGAATTTTACTTGTAGCATGGACTTCTTAAGATCTGAGGTAGTATGCATTTGAGGCCCATAATATTTTATAGATATTTTCAAATTTAAAGATTTATTTACCTAAGTAAAGGAACAGATTTGTAGAAATACTTTAGTACTGAGGACATTTTAATATGTATTAATTTAGTTTTGCAAATAAGGTCAAAATATTAACATGATTTTAAAAAAATCAATTGTGCATCCTCCAAAATGAACTATAAAAAGAAGTAAATAAAATGAGCATTTTCCCCCCTATTTAACAAAATTTTCTGTTTAATAACCACTTGTTGAAGATAGTTGAGTGACCATTAGTAAGATTTGATAGAATTTCAAGGATTTTTTTGCAAACTAAATGAAATAGAATTGATTCTACCATTAAGCTATTGTATTAGACTGTACAAGAGTTCTGATGCCCCATGTTCAAGTAGCTGGCTCACTTACTTTTGAAGCATTTTACCTTCTTGGCATTTTTGGTTGTAATATCAAGAGAATTAGTGACCAGAAAAGACTGGAGGTAAGATTTGGGTGATTTTGAGAAATTCGGAATCCTCATCTAGCAGATATTCAGGGTGTACTGTCTATTTCTAGAGCCTTTACTTTTCAGTTTTCTCCATTCACCTCCATCTGTCCATGCAAGGGAGCAACTGAAAGTTCTCAGTGATCAGTCCTCTTTGTTGGGGACTTTTACCCCCTTGGATTCTGCTGCCTTGTAGGAGAAGGCAAAGAAAAAGCTAGAGGCAAACATTTGGTAGCTCTTAGACATCCTGCTTCTTAAAAAGTCTTCAGGGACTATACAGTTTTTTTTTTCATTCTTTATTAACTGAATTAAATAGTTCAACTGAAATAGATTTTACAAAAATTTGGGGAAAAGAAAAGAAAAAGGACTTTTTACTATAGTTTATAGTTTAAAAGTCTTATCTGCCTACTGCATGGAACAATTAGAGAACATAAAAATGTGAAACTTAATTAACTCAATTAAAATGTATTTCTTTAAACATTTCGAATTTGAATAGGTCAATAAAGGTGTTAACTGAAAACCTTAATATTTATTTAGAAGTTCTCTCCTTTGTAAAAGAGTTTCTAGAAATTACTAAATAATACATTTTCTCTAATGACAGCATTTGTGTAAATATTTTAAGAAATATTTAATATTTAAGAAATATTATTAAGAAATATTAATTTGTTTAAGGTTATGGAAGGTACATAAAAGTTGAGTTTTCTAGTATCTTTTCAAGTTGTGTTTTCGTAATTGTGGCATATTAATAAAGAAGATCTCATTATTGAATGGGTTAGGTGTGTTAAAAGTCCCATTTTATTCTGCCCAACTCTTTAATTTTGTGGAACAGAATTCATTTTTCATGGAAAAATAAGAGTAACCTTGGGTGATATATTTACCATGATTCTGAGAGTGTTCCCTTTAAAATGAGGTGGCCTGGGCTCAGACCATGGCTGTGCCCCTTAACTCCTTTCTCACCTTACGCAAGTCACAGAGGCTTTCTCAGTGATACTTTACTCATATGTAAGATTAAGTGATTGGACTAAATGACCTCAGAAGCCCTTTTTTTCTATATTTTATGTATATATATATATATGTGTGTGTGTGTGTGTGTATACATGTGTGTACATATATATATATATACACACACACACACACACATAGGAAATATTTGCTCTAATGTTGAAAAATAGTCAGAAATACTTCTGTAATAGCTGTGATTTAGCTTCAATAGCGTGACTTTATAAGTAGCCTGTAACTGTCCTGAGGAAAGCCATATTTAGTCAGTCAGCAGGCATTTATTAAGCACCTGCTGTGTGCCAGGCACTGTGCTAAATGCATTGATACAAAGGAAGATAAAAAATAGTTTCTTTTCTCAAGGAACTCACAACTAATGGAGGGGACAGTATGAAAACAGCTGTGTACAAAGAAACTACATATATGACAGGATGGAAATTATCAGCAGAGGGAAGGCACAAGTGTTAACGGAAAACAGAAAAGGCTTCTTGTTATGGTGGCTGGGATTTTGGCTAGGACTTGAAGGAAACCAGGGAAATCAGGAAGGAGAGCATTCCATGCACTAGGGGCAGCTAGTGAGAATGCCTGTTGTTGGGAAGTAGAACGTTCTATTCCAGGAATGGCAAGGAGGCTAGAGTCACTGGATTGTAGAGCACATGGTGGTGGTGCTACTGGGAAGAGGTGGTGGGGAGGAAGTATAAGGTATGAGATGGTTGGAAAGGTGGGTAGTGGATTGTGAAGTTGTCTGAAAGCCAGAGAATTTTATATTTGATTTTGGAGGTGATTGAAAACCACTGGTTTTTATGGAGTAGGGGTATGACAGGGTCAGACCTGCACTTCTGGAAGATTACTTTGACAGTTGAGTGTAGGATAGAAGGAATAAGGAGAGACTTGTAGCCAGGAAATAAATTAAGCCCTTCCAGTAGTTCTAGTATGAAGCTCTGCACTGGGGTGCATTGGGCAGTGTCAGAAGGGAGAAGGAAAGATATACATACAAAAGATGTTATGAAGTTAAAATAGATAGACCTTGGCAACAGATTGGATCTTGAGGTGGTGAGATAGGGTGAGGAATCACACATAGGTTGTGAGGCCAAGTGGCTGGCAGGGTGGTGATGCCCTCAACAGTATCAGGGAAGTTAGGAAAAGGGTAGAGTTTGGGGGGGAAAGATATGAGTCTAGTTTTGGACATATTGAGTTTAAGATATCTACAGGACATCTAGTTCAAGATGTTCAATAATTAGTTGAAGATGAAGGACTGGAGATCACCAGAGACGTTAAGACTGGATATGAAGATTTGAGAATCATCAGTGGAGAGGTGATAATTAAATTGATTCAAGCTGATGAGATCACCAAGTCAGGAAGTATAGAAGGAAAAAGGAAGAAGCATGAGAACAGAACTCAGAACAGTTAGCTTGTGTGACCTGGACAAAGGTTCAGCGAAAGAGATCGGAAAGAAGTGATCAGGTAAGTTGAAGAGAACCAGGAGAGATTAGTGTCATGAAGACCCAGAAGAGAGTAGTATCAAGAAGAGAGTGATCGATATCTCCAGGACTGCAGAGAAGTAAAGGATGAGGATTGAGAAAAGGTCATTAGATTTGGCTCTTAAGAGATCATCAGTAACTTTGGTGAGAGCAATTTCTTTTTTTTTTTAATTTTATTTATTTATTTTTTATTTTATTTTAGTTTGCATCATTCATTTCCACAAGATTTTGAGTTACATATTTTATCCCTATCTTTCCCCTATCCATCATCCGAAAACAGCCATCCCAGTGTATCCCCCCTCCCCCAGTCTATTCCCTCCTATGTCTTCCCCCCTCACTGCTCTGATTTTTCGGTAGGGCAGGATGGATCTCCCAACCACAGTGCCTATGTATCTCAAGTTCCAGTTGGATGTAGTTAATAATAACAATAATAATAATAATAATAATAATAATAATAAAGATTGCATATATAGATAGATAGATAGATAGATAGATAGATAGATAGATAGATAGATATTT